>PVJN01004935.1:0-85946 GCA_004026805.1 Lasiurus borealis | reverse complement strand
AAATAATAAAGACAGATCTCTTTTTTAACATTTGCTTATTTTGTAAATGATAGTGCTTTGTTAGATATGTGGTTTGCAATACAGGGTATCCCAAAAAAAATGAATACACACTTTAATAGCTGATAGTGCAATTTTGAAAATGAAATGTATATTAATAAACATTACTTTATAATTATTCAAAATGTGTTATACATTTTTTTGGGGGGACACCCTATATTTTCTCCCAGTCTGTAAGCTGTCTTTTGGTCCTCTTCAAATGGGTTTTAACAAAGCAAATATTTTTAGTTTTCATGAAATCCAATATATCGAAAAGAAACCAAGATGGCAATTTTGTAGGTCTTGTATCATAAGGCTGACTCCAGCACAGAAGTTCTCCCGGTGTAGTCACAGCTGATCCTCACAGCCAATAGGCCTAGAAGTCAATCCCCCAGTGATATCAACAATAGTCAAGACTTAACTACAATAAGGCTGTACACACAGTCCACAAGGGGTGCACCAAGAGAGTCCACTTCTTCTAACTAGGAAGGCTGAACTACTCATCCCTATAGGACACCTAGCACACAAAGCTACTCTACCAACTCAGGGAAGCAGCGAAAATGCAGAGACAAAGAAACAGGTCACAAATGAAAGAAGTGAAGAAAAACAAACAACTGGATATAGAATTCAAAACCCCAAACAAGAGAAATCCAAAGAGGACCACACCAAGACACATCATAATTAAAATACCAAGAGCAAAAGACAAAGAGAGAATATTAAAAGCAGCAAGAGAAAACAGTTAATTACCTACAAGGGAGCAACCATATGATTATCAGTTGATTTCTCAACAGAAATTATGCAGGCCAGACGGGAGTGGCAAGAAATATTCAAAGTGATGAATAGCAAGAACCTACAGCCTATATTATTCTACTCGACAAAGTTATCATTCCGAATTGAAGGTCAGATAAAGAGCTTCACAGATAATAAAAAGCTAAAGGAGTTCATTACCACCAAACCAATATTATATGAAATGCTGAAAGATACTCTTTAAGAAGAGAAAGAAGAAGAAAAAGGTAAAGATAAAAATTATGAACAACAAATACATATCTATCAACAAGTGAATCTAAAAATCAAGTGAATAAAACATCTAATGAACAGAATATACTGGTAAATATAATAGAATCAGAGGCATAGAAAGGGAGTGGATGGACAATTCTCAGGAGAAAGGGTGTGGGGGTGTGAGAAGAGACTGGACAAAAATTGTGCACCTATGGATGAAGACAGTTGGGGGGAAGTAAGAACAGAAGGTTAGGTGGGAACCGGGTAAAAGGGGAGCTATGGGGGGGAAAATGAGGAACAATTGTAATAATCTGAACAATAAAGGTTTATTTAATTTTTAAAAAAATCCAATATATCATTTTTCCTTCTATGGATCATAATTTTGGTATCAAGTCTAGAAACTACCTAGTTCCAGATCCTAAACATTTTTCTCCTAAGGCTTTTTCCTAAAAGCTTTATAGCTTTTTATTGTACATTTTGGGTTATAGGTCGAGATTCATTTTCTGTTTATGAATGTCCAGTTGGTCCAACTGTTTGTTGAAAAGCTATTTTTCCTCCACTGAATTGTTTTTGTACCTTTGCTGGAATTAAGTTCAGTATATATTTGCGTGGCTCTATTTTGGGGTTTTATATTCTGTTCCATTGACCTATCTGTCCATCCCTCCTCTGATAGTCTACTGTCTTGAATATTGTAGATGTAGATGTAGAGTAGGTCTTAATATTGGGTTAGGGTTATTCTTTCATAATTTTTGTAATTGTTTTAGTGAGTCTAGGGCCTGTGGCTTTCCACATAAATTTTAGAATAAATTTAGCTACATCTATAAAATTTTTTGCTGGGATTGTAATAGGACTTACATTAACCTTATAGGTCAATTTAAGGAGAATTTATATCTCTACTGTGTTCCAATCTATGAACATAGTATGTCTCTTAATTTATTTAGATCTTCTTTGATTTACTTTATCAACCTTTTGCAATCTTCAGCATACAAATCCTGTACATGTTTTATTAAGTTTACATCTACGCATTTCATTTTCTTTGGAGAAACTGTAATATAATTGTGCTTTTAATTTTGGTTCCTACATCATTAGTATATAGAAACACAATTAATGTTTGTGTGTTGAACTTGTATTCTGTGATCTTCCTGAACTTATTTACTAGTTCTAGGAGGTTTTATTTTGTAGATTTCTTGAGATTACCTATGTATATAATCATGTCATCTGCAAATAAAGACAATCTTCCTTTTCAATCTGTATAAGTTTTATTTTGTTTTTGTTTTGTTTTTTTTTGCCTTACTGCTGTAGCTAGAACTTTCAGTACTGTGGTGAAAGTACACATATTAGCTTGTTCTTGATCTTTAAAAGAAAGCATTCTGTCTTTTGCCATTAAGTATTTGTTAGCTCTAGTTTTCTGTACATGTTTTTGAGTTCAGGATGTTTTCTATTCCTAGTTTGCAAGTTTTTATCAAGAATGAGTCTCACTTTGCCAGATACTTTTTGTGTCAACTGATGTGAGCATATGGTTCTATCCTTCAGCTTGTTTGCATGATGGATTATACTGACTCATTTTCAAATGTTGAACCAGTCTTCCATATCTGGAATAATTTCAGTTGGTCATGGTGTGCAATTCTTTTCACATATACTTTTTTTTATTTAATAAGTCTTTATTGTTCAGGTTATTACATTTGTTCCTCTGTTTTGCCCCCATATTTCCCCTCTACTCAGCTCCCACCTCTCCCTTGGCCCTTACCTCCCAATCATTGTCTTCAGGTGTATGATTTTTGTCCACTCTCCTTGCAGTTCCCCCTGAGAATTGTCAGTCCACTCCTTTTCTATGTCCCTGATTCTGTTATATTTACCCGTTTATTCTATTCATCAGAATTTTTAATTCACTTAATTTTTAGATTCACTTGTTGATATGTATTTGTGTTCATAATTTTTATCTTTACTTTTTCTTCTTCTCCCCCTTCTTAAAGAGTACCTTTCATATAATACTGGTCTAGTGTTGATGAACTCCTTTAGCTTTTTCTTATCTGTGAAGCTCTTTATCTGACCTTCAATTCTGAATGATAGCTTTGCTGGGTAGAGTAATCTTGGTTGTAGGTTCTTGCTATTCATCACTTTGAGTATTTCTTGCCACTCCCATCTGGCCTGTAAAGTTTCTGTTGAGAAATCAGCTGACAATCGTACGGGTGCTCCCTTGTAGGTGATTAACTGTTTTTTCTCTTGCTGCTTTTAATATTCTCTCTTTTTATTTTGCTCTTGGCATTTTTATTATGATATGTCTTGGTGTGGTCCTCTTTGGATTCCTTTTGTTTGGGGTTCTTTGTGTGTGTCTCCATACCTCAGCATTTTGCAGTTCCTCTGTGTCTCCATGAGCCCCTCTCTTTCCTTCTAGTTGTAGAATTTCCACTCAGCCAGCTTTCCTATAGTTCTGGATGATGCCCTTTCTGTCTTTTAGTTGTAGTTTTGAAATTGTTGTGCGGGGTAGCAGTTTAGGTGTTTACCAATGCCTCCATCTTGGTTTCTCCTCTTTTCACATATTGCTGGATTGAATTTCCTAGTATTTTGTAGAGGACTTTTCTATTTAAATTAATGAAAAATATTAGTCTATAGTTTACTTTTAGTGAGTATCTGATTTGGGCATTAGGCAATCCTAGCTTCATAAATGAGTTAAAAGTATTCCCTCCTCTTCCATTTTCTGAAAGAGATTGCACAACAGGTGTCAATTCTTTTTTAAGTGCTTGGTAGAATTCTCTATTAAAATCATCTGGGCCTGGAGATTTCTCTTGTGGGAACTTTTTAAGTACAAATTTAATTTATTTCATGGTTTATAGGACTATTCAGGTTATTTATTTAAACTTGTGGTTTCTGAAGAATTGGTTCATTTATTCTAAGTCATTGAATTTATGACATTATTTGTAGTATTCTTTTATTATCATTTTAATGAGTGCATGATCTGTACTAATATTCAATTTCATTCTTTATATTAGTGATTTGTGTCTCCTTTCTTTTTTCTTTGCCAGTCTTCCTTGGAATTCATTAATTTTATTGATTTTTTTGAAGACCCAGTTTTTCATTCCATAAATTTTCTCCATATTTCCTATTTTCAATTTCATTGATTTATGCTCTTTATTATTTTCTTAATTCTACTTGCTTTGATTTATTTTTCTCCTTTTCTAGTTTCTTATGATAGAAACTTAGATTATTAGTTTGAAATATCTACTCTTCTCCAACATTTAGTACTATAAATTTCCCTGTTAGCACTGCTTTAGCTACAGTTCATATGTTTTGATATGTTGTGTTTTCATTTTTATTCAGTTCTATGTATTTTTTCATTTTGATTGAGATGATGATGATGTGAAATTTAAGCTGCAACTTGTGTGATGAGTTAACTAAGAGAAGTGGAAAGTAAAAGAAGAAAGCATTAGATTGGTAGATTGAAACTACATTGTCCAATATTCCTCTCTCAATATTTAACAAAAAAAATGAAAACTTTTAAAAAACAGTAATCATATTCTCAATCACGAAACAAACAGATACAGGTTCCTAATATAACATAATGTAGTCACCTATTATACCACAATAACTTCAAAAGCTGGTAGGCTATGGATGTAAAAAGAAGAATAGTCAGGGAAGGCTTCATGAGATTCAAGGGGACCATGCTCAGAAGGGCCCCAAGTTCAGTTTAATGCTCTGTTGTTACCATCTTAAAAGTTTCAAGACTTTGAAAGTAAAGTTAGAAGGGACAATTGAGCATAGGCATGAACAGAGGAGGTGATACAATATGCTTGCCCCCATATCTTGCTCTTCTTTTGCAAATAGTGTTCATGATACTCCATAATGTTTGAGAATTTAGTAAGAGTCAAAGCAAGTACTAGGTATGTTACTTCTATAACTGGGCAAGCAGGAATACTGATAATCCCAAAAGGCCCAACTCTCCATTCAAGCCAGAACTTGCTTACATTGCAGAAAGAAGGCAATGATGGTCTAAGAAACACTAATGATCAAGAAACCTTACTTTAACCTTTTTATCTGTGTCATTGCCCTATGTTAGTCAACCATTTATGCTGGAAATAATGACATAGAGAAATTAAAAAATAAGGCAATCCGAAGTTCCTTTTCCTCTCAGCCCTTTTTTACTAATAAGCAACCTTCAGGGAGTGTTGGTAGAATGTGCACATATAAATAAGTGAAATAAAACAGTTCAGTTGGTTTTATGCAGTTTTTCCACTGTTCAGGTCAGAACAAAATACCAGTACCAGCTATAAAATATAAATTGTAAAATTTTTGTAATCCCACATGAAATGTTTGTACATATGCATTTAAAACTAGCATTGTACAATATAAAGGTCAACAGTAAAATCATGCTAATAATTTAAACTTTTAATTTTTCTTCACTTAATATGATATTAAATATCTAACAAAACAAAAAAACACAAAACAACACCATGATAAGAAACAATGAGAGAGACCATGAAAGAAAAAATGTTATATTTTAGTACCTTTAATGGTACTTTTGTTCTACTTTTTTTTTTTTAACACAGATCCCCATGTTATCAATTTCTATTGGGCCTTGCAATTATGCAGCTAGTCCTGGATGTCCCAGCCTATAAACTATTCTTAACAGTTCTAGTGACCATTACATCAAAGAAATTTCTATCTCAAATTTTAAGTGATCAAAAATTATGATACCAAAAATACTTTATGCAAATTGTAAGTTTTTGTTGTTACTCATTTACCACTATTACTCATATTAGGTTTGGTGAGTAATAGAAAGATTTTAAAGAAATAAAAATTTTATATTTTGGTACTGTGGTGATCCATTTTTCCTGCTTTCTGAAATAAGGCCTCATATTTCATTTTGCACTGGGCCCCACAAACTATGAGGTTAGCCTTGTTTGCAGGCCAAGCTCTCAACTGAGCAATCCCCTCACCCTCACACCTTCATGCCACTCTCCTCTGTTACTTCTTCACAGCACAAAAATAAATGGATAGTTCAGGAAATATCCAGCCCTCATTCTGTGGCTCCTGAAGGAAAAAATTGCCCAGATACTATATAAAGACTGAAGAAGTCAATTATCTTGAGACACCTCAATAGTGGTTAGGCAAGACTACACGAACACTGAGCTGCCCAAGCATGAGCAGGTTGAAAGGAAACATCATGCAATATGCAAACACAATCCCAGGAATGTAGTATACAAAACTAACCCTGAAGAAAACTAGCTTGAAGAACACAGGAACAGTTCTCCACAACTGCTTCTCACAGTAACAAATCAAAAAGAAAATTAATTCAGTAAAGCTCAAGGACAAAATGAGAAACAACAGAAAGTTATGAAAAATGAAGATTGTAGACTTAAAAAAAATTGAGGACCCAAACAACATTACAGAACTAATTGAGACATTAGAAACAGCAAGAAATAGACTAAAACAGCTGATGATCACATTGACAAATGGGGCGGGGCAGAGGGAGGGAGAGGCGAGAATGATTTACAGGAATAGGAGTGAACAAAGATTTAAATGTCAAAAAAAAAAATGAAAGCAATTACAGTGAACCAGCTATGGAAATCAAGTGAAGATAATCATATGTTAGGATGATCACTGCACTGAAAAACCCAACCAATGCCACAGAAGTTTTCAAAGACAAAACACAAGATAATCCCCCTGAATTAGAAAACAAGTCTGCATATTGAAAGGATGCATCATATAAGAAATTTATATAAAGAGCTCAATATTCTATAAAGTCACTAAACTTCAATCATTAAGATTTCTCCAGGTACCAAGTAGAATAAGGATGACCTCAGACTTCTCCACAGCAACATTCATAGCCAGAAACAAATGTCTTCTGAGTGTTGAAGGAAAGAATGTATACATGTGTGTGTGTGATATGATATTCATTTAATGTCAATGGGGGTTATTTCTGGGGGTGTGGGGAGGGTTATACATTTTTCAAATGTTATTAATGAAGTGTTCTATATTATTTCAACTCTTTAAAATGAACAAATATCATTACCAAGCTGATGGTGGTGTTTCTTTAAAAAAAAATAAAAAGATTTGGCTTCAAGTCAAGATGCAGATAGTTAAAGGTGGTACTCACATCCTCCCACAACCACATCAAAATTATAACTAAACACAAAAAAACCAACGTTGAGGAATACCTAAAATCTAGCCAAACATAAGTCCTATAAGTAAGGATGTACAGAAAAAGCCACATCTAGCTGGTAAGAGAGGCAGATACGGAACTGCTGGTCCCACACCTACAAGTGGTGGTTAAAAATCAGGAGGGATATTTTGGCTACAGAGATACCCCTGAGGAGCATGAAATCCCAGCCCTAGACTAGGGTTCCCATAATCCTTGGCTGTGAAAACTAGTGGAGATTGTGGCTGGATGAGATAAAGGGCTTTCCTTTTAAAGGGCCCCATACACATACTTACTCAGACTCACCTGTTCTGAGCTCCAGAACTGGGGCAAATGCTCAAAAAGCTTGTCAAAGACATAGAAGAAATTGTCTGGCTTCAGAGTGAGGGCTGGGGGGCCAGCTTTCTCTCAAGAAGAAGTGCTGGCAGAGACCATTATTCCTCTGCTAAGCCCTTCCCCCACAGAGCTGGCAGGCTTCCACCATATCTAAGTCTCCATCAACCTTTTGATTCTCTGAGACCCACCTCACCCAAGCTGCAGGTTCACGCAAGCCATTTCCACGGTTTTTCCATACAAACAGCCTCCGTTGGCTCATGCCGTTGACTAATCTAAAATCTCTCAAATATTCACAAACCCCAAACAAGTATCATCTGGCCTCAATGTGTCCCATACCTCTTGTTAAGTGGCCCCAGACCCTGCAATAATGGTATCCAGCCTTGGTTGGCAGCTGGCCTACAATGGGCACCTCCAAGCCCAATAAAAGTAGTACTTTGTAGTTCATGCAGGGTACCCCAAGAGACCTCAGGACCAGCACACCCAGTGGACAGCTTCAGACCTTGCTGAATCACCACCCAACCACCTCCACAAGCAACAAACTCAAAGGACAACTAAGCAGGCACCAGAGCCCCCACTGAAGCAAGCAAATTCTGCTTTGTATGTTTGGCCCTGAACAACAGATCCTCCACAGTGGCAGTGGCCAGTCTTTGTAGCCAGTCAGGTGGAAATAAATCCCTACCATTGGTGTGTTAACAGAAATCAAGCCTCACTACAAAAGGAGGGTACACAGAGCCCACACAGGATCATACCTGAAACACTCAGCTTGAGTAAAAGAAAAGGCTGTGCCACTGGCCCTACCAGACTCCTACTACATAAGGCCACTTTAACAAGACCAGAAGATGTAGAAACTCTCCCTAATACATAAAAACCATCACAGGGAATAAACCAAAATGAGGAGACAAAGAAGCATGTTCCAAATGAAAGAATAAAACAAAACTCCAGAAAAAGAACTAAATGAAATGGAGACAAGCAATCTACAGATGCAGAATTCAAAGCACTGGTTATAGGGATGCTCAATGAACTTAGGAGAAGGGTAGAAGAACTTAGTGAGAACTTCAACAAAGTGATAAGAAACATAAAAATGAATATTGAAAACATAAAAAATAACCAGTCAGAAATTAAGAATACAATATTGGAAATAAATACATTATAAGGAATCAACAATAGAGTAGATGAAGCAGAGGATCATATCAGTAATTTAGAAAAGAAGCCGAAAACAACCAATCCAAACAGTAAAAAGAAAAAATGAATCCCCCAAAATAAGGATAGTTTGAGAAACCACTAGAACACTTCAAGTGTACAAACATTTGCATTATGGGGGTGCCAAATGGAGAAGAAAGAGAGCTAGGAATTGCAAACCTATCTGAAAAAATTAGAGAACTTCCATAACCTGGTAATAGACATACAAGTCCAGGAAGTACAGAGTCCCAAACTAGATAAAACCAAAGAGATCCTCAGAGACACATTATAATTAAAATATCAAAGGTTAAAGACAAAGAGAGAAACTTTTTTAAAAACCTTTATTGTTGAGAGCATTATAAATGTCCCCTGCACCAGTCTGCATTCCCACCAGCAGGGCATGAGGGTTCCTTTTACTCCACATCCTTTCCAGCACTTGTCATTTGTTGATTTGTTGATGATAGCTATTCTGACAGGTGTGAGATGGTGCCTCACTGTTGTTTTGATTTGCATCTCTCGGATGATTAGTGACTTTGAGCATGTCTTCATATGTCTCTTGGCTTTCTGAGTGCCCACTTTTGAAAAGTGTATATTTAGGTCCTTTGCACATTTATTGATTGGATTGTTTATCTTCCTTTTGTTAAGTTGTATGAGTTCCCTGTAAATATTGGAGATTAAACCCTTATTAGAGATAACATTGGCAAATATGTTCTCCCATACAGTGGGCTTTCTTATTGTTTTGTTGATGGTTTCTTTTGCTGTGCAGAAGCTTTTTATTTTGATGTAGTCCCATGTGTTTATTTTCTCTTTAGTTTTCATTGCCCTTGGAGCAGTATTGGTAAAGCTATTGCTACAACAAATGTCTGCTATTTTGCTGCCTATGACTTCTTCTAAGATTTCCCATATTACATTTAAGTCCTTCATCCATTTTGAGGGGGTTTTTTGTGTGTATGATGTAAGTTTGTGGTCTAGTTTCATTTTTTGCACGTATCTGTCCAGTTTTTCCAACACCAATCATTGAAGAGACTGTCTTATCTCCATTTGGTACGCTCTTGCCTCCTTTGTTCAAATATTAATTGAGCATACTGGCTTGTGTTGATTTCTGGATTCTCTGTTCTTTTCCACTGGTCTATATGTCTGTCCTTTTGCCCATACTGGCAGTTTTGAGAACAGTTGCTTTGTAGCATAGCTTAATATTTGATATTGTGATCCCTCCAACTATGTTCTTCTTTCTCAAGATTGCTGCAACTATTCTGGGTCTTTTTTCATTCCAGACAAATTTTTGGAAAATTTGTTATAGGTCTTTGAAGTATGCTGTTGGTATTTTGATGGGGATTGTGTTGAATTTATAGATTGCTTTGGGTAGTATGGACATTTTAATGATGTTGATTCTACCAATCCATAAAAATGGTATATTCTTTCATTTGTTCATGTCTTCCTCTATCTCTTCTTTTAGCATCCTGAAATTTTTTGACTATAAGTCATTTGTCTCCTTGGTTAAGTTTATTCCTAGGCATCTTAATTTTTTTGTTGTAATGGTAAATGGGATTGCTTTTTAAATTTCCATTTCTGTGAGTTCATTATTGGTGTATAGAAAAGCCATAGACTTCTGGGAGTTAATTTTGTATCCTGCTACATTGCTGAATTCATTTATTAAGTCTAGTAGGTTTTTTTATGGAATGTTTGGGGTTTTCTGTGTACAATATCATGTCATTTATGAATAAAGAGTTTTACTTCTTCTTTTCCAACTTGGATGCCTTCTATTTCTTCTTCTTGTCTAATCTCAATGACTAGTACTTTCAGTATTATATCAAACAAGAGTGGTGGGAGTGGCCATCCCTTCTTGTTCCTGTTCTTAGAGGAAATGGTTTTAGATTTTGCACATTGAGTAAAATGTTGGCTGTGGGTTTGTCATATATAGCTTTTACTATGTTGAGGTATGATCCTTCTATTCCGACCTGGCTGAGAATTTTTATCAAGAAATGGTGTTGGATTTTGTCAAATGCTTTTTCTCCATCAATGGATATGATTATATGGTTTTTTATATCTGTTTGTTTATGTGATGTATCACATTTATTGATTTGCAGATATTGTACCATCCTTGCATCCCTTGTATAAATCCCACTTGGTCATGGTATATGATCTTTCTGATGTACTGATGGATCCAATTTGCTAGAATTTTGTTGAGGATTTTGGTATCTATGTTCATGAAGAATATTGGCCTGTAATTCTCTTTCTTTGTATTGTCTCTATCTGGTTTTGGGATGCAGTGGTTCTCAACCTTTCTAATTCCCACATGTTGAGAATCACTAGCAGAGTCAGTCACTTAAGACCACTGGAAAACACAAATATTTACATTACGATTCATTAACAGTAACAAAATTACAGTTATAAAGTAGCAATGAAAATAATTTTATGGCTGGGGATCACCACAACATGAGGAACTGTATTAAAAGGTTGTGGCATTACAAAGGTTGAGAACCACTGGATTAGGGTAATGCTGGCTTTGTAGAAAAATCTTCCTCTTGAATTTTTTTGAATAGTCTAAGAAAGATAGGTTTTATTTCTTCTTTGAATGTTTGATAAAACTTCCTGTGAACCTGACTGGTCCAGGGCTTTAGTTTGTTGGAAGTTTTTTTATAACTGCTTCAATTTGCACCATAGTTATTGGCCTATTCAGATCTTTTTATTCCTCATGGTTGTGTTTTGGAAGGATTCTTTGTATTTCTGTGGGGTATGTTCTTATTTCACCTCCTCCAATTCTGATTTTGTTTAATTGGGTCCTCTCTCTTTGCTTCTTGGTGAGCCTAGCTAGAGGTTCATCAATCTTGTTTATCCTTTCAAAGAACCAGATCTTCGTTTCATTGACCTTTTGTATTGTTTTTGGCCTGTATGTCATTTATTTCTGCTCTCATCATTATTATTTCCTTCTTTCTGCTCACACTAAGCTTTTCTTGTTGCTCTCTTTTTAATTCTTCAAGTTGCAGAGTTAGATGATTTATTACCAGTTTTTCTTGTGTGTTTTTGTTGTTGTTGTTGTTGTTGTTGTTGAGGTAGGCCTGTAATGCTATGAAATTCCCTCTCAGGATTGCTTTCACTATGTCCCAAAGATTTTGGATTGTTGTGTTTTCATTGTCGTTTGTTTACAGGATGTTTTTTTATTTCTTCTTTGATCTCTTTGTAACTCAATTATTGTTTAACAGTATGCTATTCAGCCTCCAAGTGTTTGGATCTTTGTTATTGCTTTACTGTAGTTTATTTCTAATTTTATGCCATTGTGATCTGAGAAGATGCTTGATATGATTTCAATCCTCTTGAATTTGGAGAGACTTTGCAAATATGTGGTCTGTCTTTGAAAATGTTCCATGTCTGCTTGAGAAGAATGCATAGTCTGTACTTTTGGGGTGGAATGTCCTAAAGATGTTAAGTCCATCTGATCTAGTTAGCCATTTAGAATTGATGTTTCTTTGCTAATTTTTTGTTTAGAGGATTTATCCAGTGATGTTAATGAGATATTAAAGTCTCCTACTATGATTGTGTTGCTGTCAATCTCTCCCCTAATATTTTCCAGACTTTCTTTTTTTTTTTTTACATAAATCTTTATTTTTCGGATTATTACATTTGTTCCTCTTTTTTCCCCCCATAGCTCCCCTCCACCCGGCTCCCACTCCTCCCTTTGCCCTTACCTCACCCCACATTGTCCTCATCCAAAGGTGTATAATTTTTGTCCAGTCTCTCCCTCCATCCCCCTCACCCTTTTTCCCCTGAGAATTGTCAGTCTACTCCCTTTATATGCCCCAGATTCTATTATATTCACCAGTTTATTCTGTTCATCAGATTTTTTATTCACTTGATTTTTAGATTCACTTGTTTACAGATATGTATTTGTTGTTCATAATTTTTATCTTTACCTTTTTCTTCTTTATCTTCTTAAAGAATACCTTTCAGCATTTCATATAATGCTGGTTTGGTGGTGATGAACTCCTTTAGCTTTTTCTTATTTGTGAAGCTCTTTATCTGACCTTCAATTCTGAATGATAGCTTTGATAACTAGAGTAATCTTGGTTGTAGGTTCTTGCTATTCATCACTTGGAAAATTTCTTGCCACTCCCATCTGGCCTGCATAGTTTCCATTGAGAAATCAGCTGACAATAGCATGGGTGCTCCCTTGTAAGTAATTAACTATTTTTCTCGCTGCTTTTAATATTCTCTCTTTGTCTTTTGCTCTTGGTAATTGAATTATGATGTGTCTTGATGTGGTCCTCTTTGGATTTCTTTTGTTTGGGGTTCTGTGCACTTCCTGGACTTGTAAGTCTATTTCTTTCACCAGGTGGAGGAAGGTTTTAGTAATTATTTCTTCAAATAGGTTTTCAGTATCTTGCTCTTTCTCTCTTCTTCTGGCACCCCATAATTCTGATGTTGGTACACTTGAAGTTGTCCCAGAGGCTCTTTACACTATCTTCAAATTTTGGGGTTCCTTTTTGCTTTTTGCTTTTCCAGTGCAGTGTTTCCTGCCTCTTTGTATTTCAAATCTTTGACTTGATTCTTGTGTTCCTCTAGTCTGCTGTTAGGTCTCTGTATAATGTTTTTTTTATTTCAGTCAGTATATGTTTAATTTCTACTTGGTCCTTTTTCATCTCTAGTTGGTCTTTTTTCATCTCCTCTTGGTTATCACTAAATATATCCATCTTTTCTAGGAAATTCTTAAAAAACCTTATAACCGTGGTTTTGAACTCTATATCCAGTCGTTTGTTTTCCTACATTTCTTTTGTTTGTGATCTGTTCCTTTGTCTCTGCATTTTCGCTGCTTTCCTGAGTCAGTAGAGTAGCAGTGTGTGCTAGGAGTCCTATATGGCCCAGTAGCTCCGCCTCCCCAGTTACCTGAGGTGGACTCTCTTGGTGCACCCCTTTGTGGATGGTGTGTACAGACTTGTTGAGGTTAGGTCTTGATTGCTGTTGGTATCACTGGGGGGAATTGACCTCCAAGCCAATTGGTTGTGAGAATCAGCTGTGTCTACGCCACTGGGAGAACTTCTGTGCTGGAGTCAGCCTTATGATACAAAACTTGCAAAACTGCAAAAGCCTCTGTGTTCAGCTTGGATGGGGCAGAGTCTCAGGGTGGAGCAGAGACAGCCTTGGCTTCCCATAAACCCTGCCCTATGTGGCTTCTGGGTCTCAGTGTCCCTGGGTAATCACTGCAGCCTCTCTGAGCACATGCACACGCACCTCTCCAGACTTCTGCCTTTAGCGCACACCTCCAGACCTCTGCCTTTCCAGCTCCCCTGAGTTTCCATGCACTCCAGAGACCTGTATGTGCCCAAGGTCTCACTGAAATTGGGGTTCAGTCCAGTCAGAAGTAGATTTCAGCACAGTTGGGAGGTTCTGTCTCCCTCCCACTAGAGAAAGCCAATGGCACAATCAGCAATCAGCCCTCTGCGCCCTCACGTTCGGGCGCCTCCAGACCTCTGCCTTTGTGCAGCTCCCCTAAGTTTCCATGCACTCTTCCCTTTTCATGACAGTCCAGATTCCCCCCATATGAATCTCGCCCAGAACTGGGGTTCAGTGCAGTTGGATCTGGGGTCCAGTGTAGTCAGGAGTTTCAGTCTCCCTCCCACTAGAGGAATCTGGCCAGGCATTCCACTGCCCATCCTCTCCACGTGCATGTCTCCATGCCTCAGCTTTTTGCAGCTCCTCTGAGTCTCCATGAGTCCCTCTCTTTCCTTCTAGTTGTAGAATTTTCACTCAGCCAGCTTTCCTGTGGTTCTGGATGATGCCCATTCTGTCTTTTAGTTGTAGTTTTGAAATCGTTGTGCGAGGCAGCAGTTTAGGTGTTCACCTATGCCGCCATCTTGATTTCTCCTCCAGAAGTTTCTTCATGTATTTGGGTGCTCCTGCATTGGGTGCATACATGTTTTACCAGAGTTATATCCTCTTGTTGTATCAATCCCTTTAAAATTATGAAGTGGACTTTCTTGTCTCTTATTATAGTCTTAGATTTGAGGTCTATTTTGTCAGATATAAATATTGCTGCCCAGCTTTTTTTTTTTTTCTGTCTGCCTGATAGATATTTTTCCATCCCTTCACTTTCAGTGTATGTGAGTCCTTGCTCTGAGGTGGGTCTCCTGTAGACAGCATATATATGGGTCATGTTTACTTATCCATTCAGTTACTTGATTTCTTTTGATTGGATCATTTAATCCATTTATGTTTGATGTTATTATTGATAGTTACTTGTTTGTAGCCATTTCTGTACTTCATTCCCGTGTTCCTTCCTTCCTTTCTATTTCTTCTTTTTATAGCAATCCTTTTAGCATTTCTTGCATTGCAGCTTGGTAGTGATAAATTCCCTTAGCCTTTTTTTGTCTGTGAAGCTCCTGATTTCTCCTTCAATTTTGATTGACAGTATTGCTGGATAGAGTATTCTTGGACTTCTTCCTTTGTTTTGCATCACTTTATATACTTCCTTCCATTCCCTTCTAGCTTGATGTGTTTCTGTTGAGAAATAATTTGATAATCTGATAGGGGATCCTTTGTAGGTAACTGTCTGTCTCTTGCAGCCTTTAAGATTCTCTCTCTGTCTTTAACACTTGCCATTGTAATTATGACCTTTTTTGGTTTGGTTCTTTTGGGATTTATCTTGCTTGGGATTCTCTATACTTGTGTAACATTTTTTCTCCCCCATATCAGGGAAGTTTTCTGTCATTATTTCTTCAAATACATTTTCTAAATTTTTTAAAATGTATTTTATTGACTTTTTACAGAGAGGAAGGGAGAGAGATAGAAAGTCAGAAACATCGATGAGAGAGAGACATCCATCAGCCGCCTCCTGCACACCCACAGTGGAGATGTGCCCACAAGCAAGATACATTCCCCCAACTGGAATTGAACCTGGGACCTTTCAGTCTGCAAGCCGATGCTCTATCCACTGAGCCAAACCAGTCTTGGCTTCAAATACATTTTATAATCCTTGCTGCTCTTCTTGTCCTCTGGCAGCCCTATTATATATGTTACTTCATTTTGTGTTGCCCCAAAGCTCCCTTAGGCTCTTCTGCTTTTTAATATTTTTCTCCAGTTGCTGTTCAGATTGGGCTTGTTTCTCTATTCTTCTAACTCACTAATTTGATCCTCTGCTTTTTCTAGTCTGTTGAAACCTTCCATGGTGTTTTTTATTGTAGCTATATCATTTTTTTTTATTTCTTCCTGATTGTTGCATAAGTTGTTGATTTTCTCAACCATCCAGTGTATGAACTGTACGACCATTACTCTGAATTTTTTTTTCTGTCAGGTTACATGCCTCCATTCACTTATTTCCTTTCTTGGCAATTCCTCTTTTGCTTTCCTCTGAAGATTGTTTCATTGTCTCCCCATTCTAACTACCACCAGAAGGTTCAAACACCAAGTTGCGGGGGCCCGGGCCCTGAGCAGTAGAAGCTTCGCACCACCTAAGTGTCACTGAAGAGCTCAGACATCAAAACGTGTGGCTGTCATGGGTTGGTGGGAGCCACGCTCTCCCATAATCAGAATCACTGGTGCTCAGTGCAGCCTTGTATGTGCATTTATAATCAGGGACCCCATCTGCACTGAGCTGAAAAAGAGACCCTGCTGGCATATGCCAAAAATCAGAGTCCTATAGTACATGCCAGGAGTCAGAGTCCCCCGGTGCCTGTGCCAAGAATCGAGTATCAGAGTCTCTGTTGCTTGGTGCAGACTTGCGCCAAGTACCAGAGTCCTTGTGTGTGCATGCATTGAGAATTAAAGTCACTGGCTCTTAGTGTGTGCGCACTGGGAATCAGGGACCTCAGACACACATGATGAGAAAAAGAGTCAAGTCATTGGTGTTCAGTGCTGCCTCTTGCACAGAGAATCAGGGTCCCTGGTCTGTTTGGGGGACTGGGTTGCATAGCCGCCTTGTGTTGGCAGGAGGTCCACTCCTACACTACTTCTTTGTGCACTTGCTCAGAATCAAACTCAGGTCTCATTGCCGCCCTGTATGGGTGTGGGGTCTGGTCATTGGGGTACATCTGTGGGAAACAGCCTCCCAGTGTCCATGTGCCCAGGCTCAAATTGTAGCACAGCCACCCTGTGTGGCCATGAGGTCTGATCACATGATTGCATGCTGCAGGAAACAGATTCTCAGTGTCCATGTGCCCAGACTCAAATTCAGGCTGCAGAGCCAGAGCTGCCCTATGTGAGCAGGAGGCCTGCTTGCTCAGGGTGGGTCCGGCAGTTCCTATGGTGCTGCAGCGAGCCTATGGGGAGAATGGGAGGGGCTCTATACTCAATGAAATCTGCAGCTGGGATGTCTAGATTCTTGGTGTCTGTGGTTCTGCAGCTGTGGTCACAGGTCTTTAACCCTAGTGGCTGTAGGGTCCCGGTTTGCATCTGAGACCAGATTGGGTGGTTGTGAGGCTAGGATCCTAGTCTCAAACAGTTCTGTTTTTCAAGATGGCATGGTCTCTGTGCCTTTGCTGGCTGCCCCCGGAGTGTCTGCAGGCTGACTTGGGGGACTGGGCCGCCCAGTTTGGCGGCCCCTTAGAAGAAATGCAGGATCTAACTGTCCCTAGCTCTCTCTCTCTCTCTCTCTCTCTCTCTCTCTCTCTCTCTCTCTCACACACACACACACACACACACACACACCATGTCCACACACTCCTCTATAACTCCTTCACTCTGTCACACACTTTCCCTCCCTACCTTCTTGCCGGTTGCCATCTTTTCTAGTTGTAAATTTTGTTGTGTTGTGGGAGATAGCAAGTACTGCATTTACCTATGCTGCCAAAGATAAAATCTTAAAAGCAGCAAGAGAAAAGCAGTTATCTACAAGAGAGTTCTCATAAGACTGTCAGTTAATTTCTTAATAGAAACATTGCAGGTCAAAAGGGACTGGCACAATATTCAAAGTTATGAAAAACAAGAACCTATGACCAAGATTACTCTAACCAGAAAAGCTATCATTTTGAGCTCTTGCAAGTTTGGCATAGTGATTAGAACATCTACCCTCAAACTGAAGGGTCACAAGTTCAATTCTGGTCAAAGGCACCTTACCTCAATTTCAGGATAGATCCTTTGTCCCAGTTGGAGTATGAGGGAGGCAATCAATCAATGTGTCTCCCTTACATGTGTCTCTTTCATATCAATATTCTCTCTGTGTGTCTCTTCCCCTCCCTTCAACTCTCTCTAACAAGTAATAGGAAAAAAATATCCCCAAGTGAAGATTAACAAAACAAAATAAAGAAGCTATCATTTGGGGATTTTTTGTTGTTTTTTAAAATAATTCTTTATTGTTGAAAGTATTACATATGTCCTCTTTTTTCCCTCATTGATGCCCTCCAGACCACCCCCACCTTCATCACCCTATTGTCTATGTCCATGGGCTATGTATATATACATACAAGGTCATTGGTTGATTGCCCCCAAAGCCTTCATCACCCTACTGTCTGTGTCCATGGATTACGTATATATACATACAAGAGCATTGGTTGATTACCTCCCACCCACCCTCTCCCACCTTCCCACTGAGATTTCACACACTGTTTCACGCTTCCATGTCTCTGGACCCACTCCATTTATCAGTTTAATTTGTTAATTAGGTTCCACATATGAGTGCAATCATCTGATACTTGTCTTTACCTTATTGGCTTATTTCACGTAGCATGATACTCTCCGGGTCCCTCCATGCTCTCTCAAAGGGTAAGAGATACTTCTTTTTTACAGCTACATTAGTATTTCATGGTATAAATGCACCACAGCTTCTTTATCCACTCATCTACTGATGGTTACTTGGGCTATTTTCAGATCTTAGGTGTTGTAAATTGCATTACTATGAACATAGGGTTGCATACATTCTTTCTGATTAGTGTTTCTGCTTTCTTAGGTTATATTACTATAAGTGGGATCACTGGATCAAATGGCAGTTCCATATTTCATTTTTTTGAAGAAACTCCATACTTTTTTCCAGAATAGATGCACCAGTCTGCATGTCCACCAGCAATGTACTAGAGTTCCCTTTTCTCTACATACTTGTCAGCACTTGTCATTTGTTGATTTGTTGATGGTAGCCATTTGACAGGTGTGAGGTGATACTTCATTGTCATTTTAATTTGCATCTCTCTGAGGATCAGTGACTTTGAGCATTTTTTGCGTATGTCTCTTAGCCATCTGTACATCCCTTTGGAGAAGTGTCTACTTAGGTCCTTTTCCATTTTTTTAATTGGATTGTTTGTCTTTCTTTTATTAAGTTATATGAGTTCCTTATATATTTTCGATATTAAACCTTTATCAGATGTATCATTGACAAATATATTCTCCCATACAGTGGGCTCCCTTTTCATTTTGTTGATAGTTCCTTTTGCTGTGCAGAAGCTTTTTATTTGATGTAGTCCCATTTGTTTATTTTCTCCTTAATTTCCTTTGCCTTAGAAGATGTATTTATAAACATATTGTTGTGAGACATGTCTGCTATTTTGCTATCTATGGTTTCTTCTAGGGTCTTTATGGTTTCACAACGTATATTTAAGTCTTTTATCTCTTTTGAGTTTATTCTTGTGTATGGTATAAGTTGTTGGTCTAGTTTCATTTTTTTTGCATGTATCTGTCCAATTTCCCTAATGCCATTAATTGGGCTTATGCCATATTTGTAGCTTACTTGAATAGCACTTACATCTCTACAATATTGACTCTTTCCATCTAATTAACATGGTTCATTTATTCAGGAATTTTCAATCAAGTTTTTAGTATTCTTCACATAGGCCTTGAATATTTTGGGTATTTTATGTATATAATGTATATTAAGTAATTATAGTTTCTATTACTCTTATAAAAGAAATGTTGATCCTATTATACTCTTAATTATTACTGGTACATATATGAGCTTTTAAAAAATCTGGGTATCTTGCTGAACTCCTTCATTCATTTTAATAGTTTTTCATTTTATTCTTTGAATTTCTAGGTTGTGAGTAAAGTATTAAAACCTTTCTTCCTTTGTATGAATATCTGACTTTTGGTTAATTTTCTAGCTATGTTTTCCTTTAAATAGATCAAGGTAATGTATGTCAACTGTTACTACACAACATTGCTTGTAATAAAAATGACCCCTGGTTTGTAACTGGTTTGTATCTGGACTGGCAGTCACCATAGCCTTGGGTTTCCTTTTCTAATCTTCAAGTCCCTTTGGGGAACCCTAGAAGCCATGCTTATGGATTTGTTACCAGCGACATTGGTTAATGCACAGCATGAAATCAGGACAATTTGTGCACCTGCCCAATGTAGGCCCTTTTTTTAAAAGTTATTGGTTTAATAATCCCTTCATGAAAAGTGCACAATTACCACAGATAAAGTCACTGAAGAAGCTTTACTCCTTATGTCTCCAGCTCACACTTTGCAGCGCCAGCATTGTCCTTTGAGGTTCCTGATTTTCTTCATTCTTTTCTTGCACTGCTTTCTGTTTTCTTGATGTCTTCTTCTCATTCAGGCCAGGTCTTGCAAGACTATGTTTGGGTTCATTGGTCTTTGTGTAATCCAAGGAATCATAAATTATGCCAAGGCTAGCTGTCTTGCCACCACCAAAATGGGTTCTGAATCCAAATACAAAGATGACATCTGGTGTGGTCTTACACATTTTGGCTAGTTTTCTCTGAATTTATCTAAGGTGCTATTGCTTTCCCAGGGTGAAGAATGTCAGCAACCATTTTTTTCTGCAGAAGTAACCTCTTGGTTATAAACTTCCTGGTCTGGATAGATAACTGTGTTTATTCAAGTTCGTGCCCCATCTTCAAGCAGCCAGTGGGGAAAAAATTTTGTCTTCTTGCATCTGAGAGGTCTGCTGAGTAAACTACTTATAAAGATTCCTACCTCTAGGAATATCTGACACTGTCTAGTGGGCATGAAGGCTTCCTGTACTATGTTCTTCTGAATAGGCCAGTGTCCTGTGTGGCCTCCTATGGTCTTATGAATCTAAATGCTTAGTGGAATCTAAGAAGACCCTTCTATGGGCATTTCAGAATGGTGGCAGCAGTAGGGTAGCCTTCCCGCCCTTAATTCAATTTGACTAACGGACTATAAAATAAAGGAATAAGGAAAGAAATGCTGACAAGGCAATGAATATCTGGGTGGGTGAGTCCAGTTAACCATTCTCTGATGTTGAAAACTCTGCAGTATATGGAAGGATAAATCATCCCCTTTGGATCAGATGCAGGTCACAGTAAAACCAAATTCATACTGAGGAGAAACTGCTCACTGTTCATGAAGGGACCTGGCCAGAAACCCAGCTGCAGCTGGGCATCAGAGATGAATTAATGGCTGGTGAGTGGGTGTTGGATGAGGGCTGTGAAAACAAGAGCATGAACCCAAAGATCCCATGCTTGTGATGGGACTGCCACCGGATAAAGCAGGTGAACTATCATGCTGACTCCTACTCCATTCAAACTTTATACGGGGAAATGTTGGAGAGCACCCAATAGAATAGAGGACAAAGGCAGACAAATGTCTGTGTGGTGGCCAGAAGGTCCATGCAGAGCTACAATAAAAACAGTTTAATAGGATTCCAAGTCACCAATAAAAGGTTAAGGAAAGCTCTTCATGTGTATTAATCCCAGGCCAACCCCAGTCTGATGAAAGCTATGGACAGAATACTTGTGTGAATTTAAGGCTACACTAGAGCCAGACTGGTGTCCTCTGCTGCCATCTAGTGAAAAATTGGTGGGAATGAAAACATTGCTAAAGTGCCAGATAAAATTTTTAAAGCAATAAGTCATTTTAAAGGCCTAAATTATACTTTCAGCCTAGATAAAGACCTTTGATTTATACATGGTATTTAGGGGAAAGACACTTCATCTAAAAAAATTAAAGAAATATCACTGTATTTTTTGTTTGCTAAAAGCTATCATGTGATATTGTTTGATGTAAAATGCCTAGAATTCTCATAATAAAAGGGGCATTATAAAGACAGATGACCAAAGACTATTTCAGTCATGTAGGATATATACAGATTATTGATTTCAGAGAGGAAGGGAGAGAGGAGAGAAAGGGAAACATCAATGATGAAAGAGAATCAATGATTGGCTGCCTTCTGCATTCCCCCTACTGGGGATCGAGCCTGCAATCCAGGCATGTGCCCTTGACCAGAATCGAACCCGGAATCCTTCAGTCCACAGGCTGATGCTCTATCCACTGAGCCAAACCAGCTAGGGCTAGTCACGTAGGACAGTGGTCAGCAAACTCATTAGTCAACAGAGCCAAACATCAACAGTACAACAATTGAAATTTCTTTTGAGAGCCAATTTTTTTAAACTTAAACTTCTTCTAACGCCACTTCTTCAAAATAGACTCGCCCAGGCCATGGTATTTTGTGGAAGAGCCACATTCAAGGTGCCAAAGAGCCTCATGTGGCTCACGAGCCACAGTTTGCCAACCACTGATGTAGGATATTGAAGAAACATTCTCACCTCACTGGGTAATATAAATTTTGGTAATCACAAAACATGCTAACTTGTCACTTTTTATGTTAAAAAATGTTAGCCAAAGTCATGAAGATAAATAAATCCAAGCTACTAGGGCCTCCACTTGGGTTGTCAGGGGGCATGGCCAGCCTGAAAACCACCACAGGCCCCTCATCCAGGCCAACCCATGCTCCAAGGGGACCCCCACCCTAATCCAGGACACCCTTCAGGGCAAACCAGCTGGCCACCACCCATGCACCAGGCCTCTGTCTTATCTAATAAAAGAATGGTATGCAGATTGACCATCACTCTGACACACAAGGTAGCTGTCCCCATATGGTCAAAGATCCTGCCCCCATGTGAACACAAAATGACCACCACAAGATAACCAGCAGGGAGAGAAGTTGGGAGGGACTAGGCCTGCAAGGGAGGACAGTTGTGGGTGATCAGGCCAGCACAGGAGAGCAGTTGGGAGGGACCAGGCCTGCAAAGGAGGGCAGTTGGGGGTGATCAAGCCTGCAGGGGAGGGCAATTAGGGGTGGCCAGGCCTGCAAGGGAGGGCAGTTAGGGGCAAACAGGCTGGCAGGGGAGCAGTTAGGCATCAATCAGCTGGCAAGGGAGTGGTTAGGGAGTGATCAGGCTGGCAGGCAGAAGCGGTTAGGGGCAATGAGGAAGGCAGGCAGGTGAGCAGTTGGGAGCCAGCAGTCCTGGATTGTGAGAGGAATGTCTGATTGCCCGTTTAGGACTGATCCTAAACAGGCAGTCAGACATCCCTCAAGGAATCCCAGATTGAAAAGGGTGCAGACTGGGCTGAGGGATAACCTCTCCCTACCTTCCCCGTGCACAAATTTCATGCACTGGGCCTCTAGTATTCAAATAAAATTCTACTTATAAAAACAGGTGGAGGGCCCAGATTTGCTCATGAACCATAGTTTATTGACTCCTATTCTAATCCATGCCCCAGCTCTAAGAACGCCAGAGCTCCATGCCCAAATAGCCAAGCCCATTTCCAGGTTGGCTCTGTCTTGGTCTCTCTTCCCCATGTCTACCATCCTGAGGTGTCGCATATTGCCACTAGGGTGTGCATTTCCCTAGGCTTCCATGTTACTAAAAGGACTCTTTTGAGGAATATAAGCAGATTGGAAATCACAGTTGAGTGTGAAGGTGAGATTTCACAGTGGAGGAAAGAGCTGAGAGTGGGAAGAGAAGAGGGATTGGCTGTAGTGGGGGGCTGTTTCTCCCTACTTCACCATGTTCTGGAACTCCAAGGAGTCTGAGAATTCCACATTTGAACCTAGCCTTCCAGGTCAGTTTGAAAGTATAGTTCATCCAGAGAAAAGGGGTACAACATGTTTTATTTAACTATTAATTGTTTGAATTACAATTTTAAAACATTTAAATATATGGTAAATGGTCTCCATTGGTAACTTACCCCTGCCCCTAAAGCAAGGAGCAGTCTGTGTAAAAACACAAATACTTTTCAGAACAGCCTCAGCCAGACTGAACTGGTCCCCACAGGTGTTTACCTGCAAAGGGAATCAACAAGCTGGCGCCTGTCTCTACATTGCCCCTGGGAGAGTCAGGAACCATCTGAGGCAATGCCTCCCAGCCTCCCTTGCCTACAGCCACTCAACTTGGCAACAGGCCCCAGGCTCAGTGCTCAGCTTCTCAACAACAGAACAGAGGAGTCCACAAGTAGGCCAGTTCCTTGTTCCTTTCACCCTCTCCCTCTGGAATGTTTTTTCTTTCTGGTTTATCTAACTTATTTGAACCTTTGGTGTTCTAACAACAAATTCCCCTGTGATAGATTTAAGACTTCCGAAGGCTTCTTTGTCTCCCTCTCATTCATTTAACACACCACCACCACCACCCTCGTAACTACTGCCATCTCTGCCATCACTACAATGCCCACCTCAGACCAGAGGCACACTTCCCTTAGCCAGAATACTCCAAAGCCAGATGTTGTAGGGAGTCACAATTTTACCAATACTACCGCATGCTCATAACTAAGACACTTTGGAATTCCAACTAACACTTGTAAGTAGTGAAGTGTATCTGGAATGATTATCAAATTCTTTAAAATGTTACCCCATGAAATACCTCTAACTTTTAATAATATTTTGTAAATATCACTTTCAATAATGTATTAATTTTATTAAGACATCCAGTAACATCCAAATTTAAGAATTATTGCTATGTAATTCACATAACTACTCTAATGTAGCAACATAATTTACTGTTCTTTTCATTCTTTTCCTCAATGTTTTTATTTTTGTCCTAAAGTTATTTTCTATAAATATACTCTGAAAGTTGTTTCATTGTAATACTTCTTATAATGCTTTGAATCTCTAGAAAAAGGCAATTTTATGAGTGTTTTGTAATATTATATTGACTTACTCTATCACTTTTATTTGCCAATAGTTACCCCTATTATTACAATTTACTTATTTGTATCTCAATAATTCAGGTCAACCATCAGACCAAGATTTGAGGTAGAGCAAAAACAGAAATTTTGGAAGATGGCAGAGTAGGTCAATGCAATACTTGCATTCTCCCAAAACCACAGCAAAATTACAACTAGCCCTGGCCAGTGTGGCTTAGTTGGTTGGGTGTTGTCCAGTGCAGAGGGACTCTGCTGGTTCGATCCCTGGTCCTAGAACATGCCTGTGTTGCGGACTCAGTCCCTGGTGGTGTGCATGTAGAAGGTAGCTGATCAATATTCCACTTTTGCATTGATGTTTCTCTTTCTCTCTTCTTCTCCCTTCCTCTCTCTCTAAAAATAAATAAGAATGTTCTTTTTAATTACAACTAAACTATAGATCAACCATCATTCAGAAGTGAAATCTAGATGAACAGAAGTCCTATAACAAAGGATCTAAAGAAGAAGCGGCATGGAGACTGGTAGGAGGGGCCGAGATGAATACTAGCCCCACACTTATGTATGGTGGCTAAAAATTGGGAGGAAGGGGGCTGCTATGGCTCAGTGGTTGAGCATTGGTCCATGCACCAAAAGATTGTTGGTTCAATTTCCAGTCAGGAAACATGCCCAGGTTGTGGGCTTAACCCCCAGTAGGGGGCATGCAGGAGGCAGCCAATCAATGTCTCTCTCTCTCTCATTGATGTTTCTATCTCTCTCTCCCTTCTTCCTCTCTCAAAAAATCAATAAAAACATATTTTTAAAATTGGGATGGATAGCTCAGCTGTGGAGGAACCAGGGTTCCAGTCCAATATCAGACCACGAGGCCAGGATTCCAGAGATGGGAAGAGAAGTCCACATAACTTCTGGCTGTGGAAATCAATGTGGAGTATGGATGAGTGAGACAGAGGTTTTCTAGAGTTCCAGGCAGTTCTTCTGAAAGGGCCCACACATAGATTTACTTAGACTCACTTGCTCTGAGCTCCAGCACTGGGACAGCAGCTGAAAACGTGCCAGGGACATTGGTATCAGAGAAAGGACTGGAGGGATAGCTTTCTCACAGAAAGAGTGCTGGCAGAGGCCATTGTTCCTTTACTGAGTCCTTCCCTAACAGAGCCAGCAGGCAAGCACCATTCTGAATCTCCATCAATCTAGCTAAAATTGTTCCCCCACCTTGGTGATTCCCTGAGACCCTACTCACCCAAGCTGTTTCCAGTGGATTTTCCATACAAATGGCCTGTCTTAGATCTTTCTGATGGCTTTTCTAAAATCTCTCAAACGAGCAGCATCTGGGCCTCTTGCTAAATGGCCTAGACCTAGAACTAGCCATAGAAAACCTTGGTGAACAACTTTGCCTCCCCTGGGCAACTCTAAGCCCAGGACAAGTAGCAGCCACCTGTGGATCACTTTGTAGCTCATGTTGGGTGGCCCCCAGGCAGGACAGAGACACAGATAATCTTAGCCTGCACTTCCCAGAAAACCTTATGGCTGGCACACACAGTGGGCAACTTCAGATCACACTAAAGCACTACCCTACCACCCCCACAAGCAACAAATTTGAAAAAATAATTATGAAAACTTCTTTAACCTGGTAAAGAAAATAGACACACAAGTCCAGGAAGTGCAAAGAGTTCCAAATAAGATGAACCCAAAGAGGCCCACACCAAGACATATCTTAAGTAAAATGGCAAAAATTAAAGACAATCTTGAAAGCAGCAAGAGAAAAGCAGTTAGTTGCCTATAAGGAAGCTTCTATAAGAATGTCTTATGTTTTACAGATTATTCTACTTTTTAGAAATTCTAGGGGTTTCAAGGACTGCTTTAAGGTGCTTATTATTCTAATTCAAGGATATCCCACATTGTATGAAACCTTTTATAATATATAATCAGTTATTGAAAAGACTTTTCTGCTCCTTCTCTAACTATTCTGTCCAATTTCCTGCTTTTCCCACTCATTTCTTCGGGGTTTCTTAAAGTGTCTTAGAGTGGTTTTAACCTTTCTGCTCTACTTAAAGGACTTGCCAGCTTTGTTCAAGCACCCTTCCACACTTCCCTGTAGTTGAGAACTGATAGACACTTATCTCCCAACTACATTTTACAGTTTAATTCTACTTTTCAGTGGACTCTAGTGGTTGCAAAGACAGGTTTCAGGTGCTTATTGCTCTCATTCAAGGATTTCCTAACATGTACGATACTCTCTACTATATCCTGACATTGAGAAGTTTTTCCCACTTGTTCTCTGATTACTCTGTCCGATTTACTCATTTTCCCACTGAATTCTAGTGGTTTCTTGCAGCATCCTTTCATTGGCTTACTTCTCCACTTGGGAAACTGCCCTGCGTTGTACAATCAACTTTCGACACTCTTCACTGAAGTTGTGAACCGATATACACTAGAGTCGCAAGTATCCTTTCCAGTGTAATGATACTTTTCAGGATTCTATTGATTTCAAATATTGAGTTAATGTGCTTATTGTTCTAATTCAAGGATTTCCCACATTGTACAAAATCCCTTTAAACTATATATCCTGATATTAAGAAGACATCTCCATGGCTGCTCTAACTCTTCTGTCCAATTTGTTCCTTTTTCTTTTGGATTCCTAGTGGTTTCTTGCACTGTGATAAAAGCTTAATGGTCTGCTTGACAAACTTCCCCACCTTGTACTAACACCAGGCTACACCCTGGCCTGCAGTTGAGAACCGATATACATTATCTCCCATCTACGTTTTACAATTTAATGCTACCTATCAGTGAATTCTAGTGGTTTCAGAATGTGCTTATTCCTTTACTTCCAGGATTTCCCGCATTGAACGAGCCCTTTCTGTATTATATCAGTGAATTCTAGTGGTTGCAAAGACTGGTTTAAGGTGCATATTGCTCTCTATACTATATCGGGACATTGATAAGTCTTTTCCCCTTGTTTCTAACTATTCTATCGAATTTATAGTTATTTTCCACTGAATTCCTAGTAGTCTATTGCACTGGCCTATAACTGGCTTTCTGCTCTTTTTAAGGGTATTTCCCGGATTGTACAAACACCTATCTACCCTCTCCTCTCAAGTTGAGAAGTGATATAGTTTATCTCCCTTCTTTGTATTACAGTTTCATGCTACTTATTAGTGAATTATAGTGGTTGCTAAGACTGGTATTAGGTAGTTATTGCTCTATTTCAACGCTTTCTTGCTATGTAGGAAACCCTTTCTATACTGTATCCTGACCTTGAGAAGTCTTTTACACGTGTTCGCTGACTAGGTTTTGCAATTTCTGCTATTTTTCACTGCATTCATAGTGGTTTCTTACAGTGTCCTATAATAGCCTTTCTCCTCTTTTTACGGAATTCCCAGCATTATACAAACACCTTTCTATACTCTTCTCTGAAGTTGAGAAACAATACACTTTAGTCTCCCTTCTTTGTATTACACTTCAATGCAGTGGTTCTCAACCTTCCTAATGCCACGATCCTTTAATACAGTTGCTCATGTTGTGGTGACACCCAACCATAAAATTATTTTCATTGCTTCTTCATAACTATAATCTTGCTACTGTTATGAACTGTAATGTAAATATCTGATATGCAGGATGTATTTTCATTGTTACTAATTGAACAAATTAAAGCATAGTGATTAATCACAAAATCAATATGTAATTATATATTGTGAAATATTTATTTCTAATTATAAATAAATGAAATTTTTGTCTTGAATCATGGTGTAGCATGGGTAACAGTCTTCATATGACAACAGTAAACTACATTGCTACACTTTGCTACACTGAGGAGCAGTCTGTTGGTTTCTAAGACCAAGAAAAATAGGTGTTTTCCAATAGTCTTAGGCGACCCCTGTGAAAGGGTCGTTTGACCCCCAAAGGGGTCGTGACCCACAGGTTGAGAACCACTGTTTTAATGCTACTTATCAGTGAATTCTAGTGATTTCATAGATTGGTTTAAGGCATTTATTTCTCTATTGCAAGGATTTCCCAAAATGTACGAAACCCTTTCAATACTATATCCTGACATTGAGAAATCTTCCTCTTTTTCACTAACTACTCTGTCCGATTTACTCTTTTTCCCACTAAATTCCTAGTGGTTCCTTGCAGTGTCCTTTAATTGGCTTACTTTTCTGCTTGAGAAATTTCCTTGCATTGTACAAACACCTTTCTACACTCCCCTCTCACGTTGAGAAGTGATATACTTTATCTCTCTTCTTTGTATTACAATTTAATGCTACTTATCCGTGAATTCTAGTGGTTCGTAAGCTGGTATAATGTGCTCATTGCTCTATTTCAAGGATGTCCCACTATGTATGAAACCCTTTCTATACTCTATCCTGACATTGAGAAGTCTTTTACACGTGTTCTATGACTATGCTGTCCAATGTCTGCTATTTTTCACTAAATTCCTAGTGGTTTTTGCAGTGTCCTTTCTGCTCTTTTTAGGGTAATTTTCCACATTGTACAATCACCTTTCTCCACACTTCTCTGAAGTTGAGAAGCAATACACTTTAGTCTTGTTTCTTTGCATTACAGTTTAAAGCTACTTATCCCTGAATTCTAATGGTTGCTAAAACTGGTGTAAGATGATCATTGCTCTATTTCAAGGATGTCCCTCCCAGTGATACCAACAACAATCAAGGATTAACTACAACAAGGCTGTATACACAGTTCACAAAGGGGTGCACCTGGAGTGTCCACCTCAGGTAACTAGGGAGGCAGAGCTACTGGGCCACATAGGACATCTAGCAAACAAAGCTACTCTACCAACTCAGAGAAGCAGGAAAATATGCGAAGACTAAAGAACATCACAAACCAAAGAAATGGAGGAAAACAAACAGCTGGATATAGAATTCAAAACCACAGTTATAAGGTTTTTTAAGACTTTCCTAGAAAAAAATGGATAAATTTAGCAAGACCCAAGTGGAGATGAAAAAGTACCAACTAGAAATTAAACATACACTGACTGAAATAAAAAATATTATACAGAAACCTAACAACAGACTAGAGGATCGCAAGAATCAAGTCAAAGATTTGAAATACAAAGAAGCAAAAAAACACTCCACTGGAAAAGAAAAAAGAAAAAAGAATTCAAAAAATGTGTAGATAGTGTAAGGAGCTTCTGGGACAACTTCAAGTGTATCAACATCAGAGTTATAGGGGTGCCAGAAGAAGAGAGAGAGTAAGATATTGAAAACTATTTGAAGAAATAATGACTGAAAACTTCCCCCACCTGGTGGAAAAAATAGATTTAAAAGTCCAGAAAGTGCACAGAACCCCAAACAAAAGGAATCCAAAGAGGGCCACACCAAGACACATCATAATTAAAATGCCAAGATCAAAAGACAAAGAGAGAATATTAAAAACAGCAAGAGAAAAACAGTTAATTACCTACAGGAGAGTACCCATTCAACTGTCGGCTGATTTCTCAACAGAAACTATGCAGGTCAGATGGGAGTGGCAAGAAATATTCAGAATAGCAAGAACCTACAACCAAGATTACTCTACCCAGCAAAGCTATCATTCAGAACTGATTGGCAAATAAAGAGCTTCACAGATAAGAAAAAACTAAAGGAGTTTATCAACACCCAACCAGTATTATATGAAATGCTGAAAGGTATTCTTTAAGAAGAGGAAGAAGAGCCGAGACCGATTTGGCTCAGTGGATAGAGCGTTGGCCTCTGGACTGGAAGGTCTCAGGTTCAATTCTGGTGGGGGCGTGTACCTTGGTTTCGGGCACATCTTCAGTGTGGGGGGTGCAGGAGGTAGCTGTTTGATGTCTCTCTCTCATCGATGTTTCTGACTTTCTGTCCCTCTCCCTTTCTCTCTGTAAAAAATCAATAAAATATATATTTTTTAAAAAGAAAAGGAGGAAGAAGAAAATGGTAAAGGTAAAAATTATGAACAATAAATACATATCTATCAACAAGTGAATCTAAAAATCAAGTGAATTAAAAAATCTGATGAACAGAATAAACTGGTTAATATAATAGAATCAGTGACATAGAAAGGGAGTGGACTGATAATTCTCAAGGGGAAAGAGGTGAGAGGGTATGCAGGGAGAGATTGGACAAAAATCATACCACTAGAAATTCAGTGAAAAATAGCAGAAATTGGACAGCATAGAGAACAAATGTAAAAGACTTCCCAATGTCAGATATAGTATAGAAAGAGTTTTGTACATAGCGGAACATCCTTGAAATAGAGTGATGAGCACTTTATACCAGTCTTAACAACCACTAGAATTCAGTTAAGAAGCGTCAAACTTATATAAAGAAGGGGGATAAAGTATATCTATGGATGAGGACAATCGGGGAGAGGTAAGGGCAGAGGGTGGAGTGTGGGAACCAGGTGGAGGAAAGATATGGAGGTAAAAAAGAGGAACAATTGTAATAACCTGAACAATAAAGATTTATTAAAAATCTAAAATAAAAAAGGGTGTCTCGATATGTACAAAACCTTTATATTCTATAACCTAACATTGAGAAGTCTTTCCCTCTTGTTCTCTAACTATTCTGTCCAATTCCTGCTTTTCCCACTCATTTCTTTGGGGTTTCTTAAAGTGTCTTATAGTGGTTTTAACCTTTCTGCTCTACTTAAAGGACTTGCCAGCTTTGTTCAAGCACCTTCCACACTTCCCTGTAGTTGAGAACTGATAGACACTTATCTCCCAACTACATTTTACAGTTTAATTCTACTTTTCAGTGGATTCTAGTGGTTGCATAGACTGGTTTCAGGTGCTTATTGCTCTCTTTCAATGATTTCCCAATATGTACAATAACCTCTCTATATGTATCCTGACTTTTAGAAATTTTTACACTTGTTCTTTGACTATTCTGTCCAATTTTGCTATTTTCCACTGAATTCCTAGTGGTTTCTTACAGTGTCCTATAATAGCCTTTCTGCTCCTTTTTACGGAAATTCCCTGCATTGTACAAACACCTTTCTACACTCCCCTCTCAAGTTGAGAAGTGATATACTTTATCCCCCTTCTTTATATAAGTTTAACACTTCTTAACTGTGAATTCTAGTGGTTGCTAAGACTGGTATAAAGTGCTCATCACTCTATTTCAAGGATGTTCCGCTATGTACGAAACTCTTTCTATACTATATCTGACATTGGGAAGTCTTTTACATTTGTTCTCTATGCTGTCCAATTTCTGCTATTTTTCACTGCATTTCTAGTGGTTTCTTGCAGTCTCCTATAATAGCCTTTCTATTCTTTTTACAGGAATTCCCCGTATTGTACGAAACCTTTCTACACTCTTCTGAAGTTCAGAAGCGATATACTTTATTCTCCTTTCTTCATATTACAGTTTAATGCTATTTATCAGTGAATTCTAGTGGTTGCTTAGACTGGTTTAAGATGCTTATTGCTCTATTTCAAGGATGTCCCGCTATGTACGAAACCCTTTGTTTACTGTATCCTGACATTGAGAAATCTTGTACCCTTCTTTTCTAACTATTCTAATTTAATGCTATTTTCCTTTGAATTCCTAGTGGTTTCTTGCAGTGTCTCAAAACTGGCTTACTTCTGTGCTTGGGAAACTTTCCTGTATTGTACAAACATCTTTCTACACTCTTCTCTGAAATTTGAACCGATATATACTTGTCTCCCAAGTATCTTTTATAGTGTAATGATAATTTTCAGCAATTCTAGGGATTTTAAATACTGGTAAATGTTCTTATGACTCTATTTCAAGGGTTTCCCTCATTGTTCAAAACACTTTCTATACTATATCCTGACACTGAGAAGTCCTTTCCCCTTGTTCTCTAACTGTTCTATCCAATTTATTGTTATTTTCCACTGAATTCCTAGTAATTTCTTGCAGTGAATTGCCTTTCTGCTCCACTTAAAGGAGGTACACATGTTGTACAAACACCTTTCTACAGCCTTCTCTGAAGTTGATAAGAGATTTATTATTTTCTACCAACTATGTTTTATAGTTTATGCTACTTTTTAAATATTCTAGGGGTTTCAAAGACTGTTTTAAGGTGCTTATTGTTCTAATTCAAGAATTTCATGCATTGTAGAAATCCCTTTATACTATCATGATATTGAGAAGACTTTTCCACTGGTTCTCTAACTATTCTGTCCAATTCATTGTTTTTTTCCTCTTAATTCCTAGTTTTTTCTTGTACTGTCATATAAGTGGCTTACTGCTCTGGTTGAGAAACTTCCCCGCATTGTCCTAACACCATGCTACACTCTCCTCTGCAGTTGAGAACCGATATACACTTATCTCCCATCTACATTTTACAATTTAATGCTACTTTTCAGTTAATTCTAGTGGTTTCAAGGACTGGTTTAATGTGTTTTTGCTCTATTTCAAGGATTTCCCGCATTGACCAAAACCCTTTCTATTTTATGTCCTGACATTGAGAAGTCTTTTCCTCTTGTTCTCTAACTACTCTGTCTGATTTACTCCTTTTTGCACTGAATTCCTGGTGGTTTCTTGCAGTTTCCTATCATTGGCTTACTTCTCTGCTTCATAAAAACTCTCAACAAGGTGGGAATTAGAAGGATCAATGTAATAAAAGCTATATTTGATAAACCCATACTAACATCATATTTAATGGGCAAAACCTAAAACCATTTCCCCTAAGAACAGGAACAAGACAGGGATGCCCATTCTCATCACCTTGTTTGCAATTAGAGAAGTAGAAATAAAAGGCATCCAAATTGGCAAAGAAGAAATAACGCTGTCCTTATTTGCAGATGACATGATATTGTTCATATAAAATAAACAAAAAGACTCCATCAAAAAACTAGTAGACTTAAATAATAAATTTGGCAATGTAGCAGGACACAAAATTAATGCCAAGAATTCTATGGCATTTGTATACACCAACAGTGAACTTACAGAAGGAGAGACTGAAATTGCAATCCCGTTTACCATTGCACCAAAAAATTTAAGATATCTAGGAATAAACTTAACTAAGGAGGTAAAATACCTGGTAGGACGTGCATTGAGACCTGGTAGGACGTGCAGAGGCTCAGAAAGGCAGAGGTATGGAGACACGCACAAATTGGGCTGGCATGCGCTGTTTTTTTTTTCAGTTGGGAGGAAGTTACAAGTTCCCTACTGCTCTGAACTCCAGTTTCCAGCAAGATTCTGGGACCCAGACTCATACAGAAAAAACTGGACTATCTGCCATCAGGTTGGAAAGAGAGGGTGGCTTTCTCACAGAGGTGCCCACAGGAATCATTCTTTACTGCGCTGGGGCGCAGGATGCAAGATACAGAACAGAATGCAGAAACACGAAGATGCAGAGAGGGCTGACTGGCAGCCATCACTGTTTGCTACACCCTAGGGATCCCCTGAGACCCCATTCTGCTCAATTTACAAACCCACTGAGCTGTGCAAAGCAGCTTTTGCATATGAATGGCTTGCCCACTAGCAGCTTAACCTAACAAATTGCACCTGGGTCAGACAACTCCAAAACTTCCAAACTCCAAGCAAAGAGAAGAAATCTGCAGATCTCCCTGTAGTTCCTGCTGTGTGGCCTCAGACAGTAGCTGATTTGCACCTCCTTGGAGATCCAGGAACCAGTGTACCTAAAGGTCAATGTGAGATGACACCAGATTTCAACTTCTCACATACATAAGTGACACACTCAAGAGGCAGAGTCAGTGAGCACCAAAGCTCCATTGAAGCAAGTCCTGCCCCATAGGAGTGTCTCCAGCACAGCAGTTCTTCCATTACAGACACAGCTAATCCTCACAGTCAGTTGGCCTGGAGATCAGTTCCTCCCAGTGTACCAATAGCAATCAAGGCTTAACTACAACAAAACTGGGTACCCAGCCCACAAAGGGATGCACCAAGAGTGTCCACCTCAGGTGATTGGGGAGGCGGAGCTACTGGGCCATAAAGAACAACTAGCACACAAAGCCACTCCATCAACACAAGGAAGCAGCCAAAATGTGAAGACAAAGAAACATATCATGAATAAAGAAATGGAATAAAGCAAACTACTAGACATAGAGTTCAAAACCACATTTATAAGGTTACTCAAGAATCTTCTACAAACTGCCCAGAAACTTGATGAGACATCTGAGAAACTTAGTGAGACCTTTAAGGACCTAAATGAGAATACCAAAAAAAAAATGGAAAAGGACCAGCCAGAAATTAAGCATATACTGTCTGAAATAAAGAATAATATACACAGGAGAAACTAAGATGGCTGCCTCACACAACAATTCAAAACTACAACTAAAAGATAGAACAGACACCATCCAGAACCACAGGGAAGCTAGATGAGTGGAAATTCTACAACTAGAAGTAAAGAAAGGAGCACACGGAGACTCAGAGGAGCTGTAAAAAGCTGAGGTATGGAGACACGCTCGTGGAGAGGATGGGCGAAGGAGGGTCTGGATGGCTTCCTCTATCAGGAAAGAGACAGAAAATCCCAACTGCACTGAACCCCAGCTCTAGGCAAGACCCATAGGGGGAGTCTGGACTGTTGTGAAAAGGAAGGAGTGCATAGAAACTTAGGGGAGCCATGAAAGACAGAAGTCTGGGGGCTCGCAAAGGTGCCCGCAAAAGTGCACACACAGAGCACTGACTGCTGATTATGCCTGGCTTCCTCTAGCAGGAGGAAAATAGAACCTCACAACAGCACTGAAATCCAGGTCTGACTGCACTGAACCCCAGTTTTAGGTGAGACCCTGGGGACCCAGACTCATACGGGTCCCTAGAGCACACAGAAATTCAGTGAAACCAAAAATCTGAGTTCTGGAAGCTCACAGGCGTGCATGCACACAAAAGGCAGCAAACTGGAGGCAAGCCAGCATGCACAGACACAGCTGATCCTCACAACCAATTGGCTTGGAAGACAATCCCCACAAGTGATACCAACAACAATCAAGACTTAACTACAACAAGGCTATACACACAGTTCACAAAGGGGTGCACCAAGAGTTGCCACCTTAGGTAACTGGGGAAGCAGAGCTAGTGAGCCAAATAGGACAGCTAGCACACAAAGCTACTCTACCAACTCAGGGAAGCAGCAAAATATGTGAAGACAAAAGAACAGATCACAAGCGAAAAAAATGGAGGAAAACGAACAACTGGATATAGAGTTCAAAACCATGGTTATAAGGTTTTTTAAGAATTTCCTAGAAAAAAAACGGATAAATTTAGTGAGACCCAAGAGGAGATGAAAAAGAACCAACTAGAAATTAAACATACACTGACTGAAATAAAAAATATTATACAGAAACCTAACAACAGACTAGAGGATCGCAAAAATCAAGTCAAAGATTTGAAATACAAAGAAGCAAAAAACACTCCACTGGAAAAGAAAAAAGAATAAAAAAATGTGAAGATAGTGTAAAGAGCCTCTGGGGCAACTTCAAGCATACCAACATCAGAATTATGGGGGTGCCAGAAGAAGAGAGAGAACAATATATTGAAAACCTATTTGAAGAAATACTGATTGAAAACTTCCCCGACCTGGTGAAAGAAATGGACTTAAAAGTCCAGAAAGCACACAGAACCCCAAACAAAAGGAATCCAAAGAGGATCACACCAAGAAACATCATGATTAAAATGCCAAGAGCAAAAGACAAAGAGACAATATTGAAAGCAGCAAGAGAAAAACAGTTAATTACCTACAGGGAAGTGCCCATTCAACTGCCAGCTGATTTCTCAACAGAAACTATGCAGGCCAGATGGGAGTGGCAAGAAATATTCAAAGTGATAAATAGCAAGAACCTACAATCAAGAATACTTTATCCAGCAAATAATTCAAGGTCAGATAAAGAGCTTCACAGATAAGAAAAAGCTAAAGGAGTTCATCACCATCAAACCAGGATTATATGAAATGCTGAAGGGTATTCTTGAAGAAGAAAAATGTAAAGATAAAAATTATGAACAACAAAGTGATAACAAATACATACCTATCAACAAGTAAATCTAAAAATCAAGTGAATAAAGAATCTGATGAACAAAATAAACTGGTGAATATAATAGAATCAGGGGCATAGAAAGGGAGTGGACTGACAATTCTCGGGGTGAAGAGGGAGTGAGGGGTGTGAAAAGAGATGGGACAAAAATCTTACACCTATGAGATAAGGATAGTGACGGGGGGGTATGGGCATGAGGTGGGGAGTGGTGAATCAGGTGGAGGGAACCTTTGGGGGGAGGGGAGAGTAATATTTGTAATAAACTGAACAATAAAAATTTTTTTAAAAGAAAGGACATTACAGACCAAGGGCAGAGAGCTTGGCTCTGCTGTCACCACCAGCCAGTCCCATCGTCACTCACTCTTCTAAATCATGGCCCTGCAGCCTGGGTACTAAACTGACCAAAAGACTTGCTTCTAGTCTCTCGTGTATTGTTTCTGCTTAAACAACCAGTTCAGAGCCACGCTACCCAGTCTTCTCGGGGTTTAAGGCCTATGTAGTGGCCCATCATTACTTATCTCTGGGTTAACCCTAGAATGTGAGGCTTCAGTGGAAACACATCTCATCCCAGCAATGTAGGTCTGTGTAGCTGGAAGGGATTTAGCTCGTGCACATTCCAGGTGAGACCCAAGGTCAGCCAGGCAGTCAGCTGGTCAGTGAGTGGCCAGTCCTGTGTCTTTCTATGATCAAACCCTGACAGTTGTCTGGCATTTGAGAAAGCCTGTGCTTTTTCTCCCAGACATAGAGCAAGCTGCCTTACATCTTTGGAGTGCTCAATTTCTCGTGCATTTTTTTCTCTTGTGATGCACAGACCTGCCTTATTTCTTTAACTCACGTTAGCTGAGAGGCACCAATTCTGATTGAAGAAGCCTTTGGAGGACTCAATGGGCAATGTTCTCTCTGTTATCTGCACAGCAGAGTTACCCAAACACAACATTACAAGCAACAACTCCAACCCGGAAGAGCACAGGACCCTGTCATGTTAACAGGTGATCCTCAGGCTCAGGACAAACCTACCTGTGGTTGATCAGCAATCAGAGTCTCCCGGCCAGGCTGAAGCTGTCCAAGGACAACAGGACTCTCACTTTACTCCCTGTCACAAGGAATGACACAGGACCCTATGAGTGTGAAACCCGGAACCCCATGAGTGCCGCCCGCAGTGACCCATTCATCCTGAATGTTCTCTCTGAGTAACTTCTGTCCCTGCCTGGGCCAGGCTGCCCACCCAAATCCAACTGCTAGAGGATAGGCTACATCTGTTCCTCTCAGGTCCACGTACACAGACACACACTCTGAACACCCAGGGTGGCCATCTATTCCTGTACCAGGCACATCTGGGCAGGCTCAGCCTTGAGCCAAGACTGAGAGGGGAAGGGATGCTCCTGTTTGGAGAGGCTCAGGGTTAACAAGCTTTCATGGGACAAATAGGTTAATGACTCATACTCAGGCTCAGTGAATACTGGGGGCTATGGTTGGGACTTTATAACATCAGGCTGTGACCAAGATCAGAGGGAGAGTGTGACCTTTACACAGACCAGGACTTTCCCCTTCCCTCTGATTACATCATGTGTGGCTGTGTTCTCTTTGCTCCAGATGGCCCAGACGCCCCCACCATTTCCCCCTCCGACTCCCATTACCTATGTGGGGCAAACCTCAGCCTCTTCTACCATGCAGCCTCTAAACCGCCAGCACAGTATTCTTGGCTTATCAATGGAAGACCCCAGCAACTCATACAAGAGCTCTTTATCTCCAACATCACTACTCATGACAGTGGATCCTATACCTGCCTCGCCCATAACTCTGTCACTGGCCTCACAGGGACCATGGTCAAGACTATGCCATGGACACAAGCAAATACGTTTTCCCCTGAGCCCTCCCACTTTATCTCTGTAGACTCTCCTCTCTTGCTCTTCTGATCTCTCATGGCAGAGCTGGGCTCCAGCCATGGAAGGTGAGGAGGGGGTTCTCTCAGCCTCAGAAAGAGTCAAATGGTAGAAGGGGATTTTCAGAGGAGAAACAAGGGTCCTCGAGATCAAGTTGTTTCTTCTGTCACTAACACTTTCCTCCTGTCACTTCTTGTGTGTTACCTGCTTCAGGTGATACAAGAAACATACAAGGCTTTGAACAAGCTCACCTCTTTTCCCCAAACTAAAGGAAGACACCACCTCTGAGGAGGGGTGAGCAGGTCAGATCCCTGTTCCCTGCACTGCTCCAGGCTCACCTGGTGACTGGCTTCTCTGTGCACTCTGTGGTGGGACAGGGGTCTGTGATGATGAGGCATAGGTGTCCTATCTTCTTCTGGCCAAATCATCGACACCAGGGCCTCCCTCAGATCAGGCTGCATGGAAATGGGGAGAGAGTGAGCCACAGGGGAGACACCTCTGAGTTGTGACCTGACTCTGAAGTCAACAGCTGGACAACATAATGTGACATGAGTCTATGTGACATTCCTATGGAGCACAGTGAATGGTGGTGCTTACTTGACAAGTAGATAGATTCATGGGACAGAAGGAGCAGTGCCCCCAAGTCTGTAATTTAGAGAGGAAGCTAAGAGTACCATCTGTTGTTAAAACTGACTACTTCTCTCTAGGGACTTCCTTGTCCCGATATTCAATCCTCACATCAGGAAGAGGGAGATGCCTGGAGACAGACACCCCAGCACAGTCAGCTCCCATGGCACCTATGAATCATGTCACTGGTTCTGAGAAGGCTGCAGGGCTCAGAGATCTCTTCTTTCTTTGACAGGAATCACTCAACCCAAACACAGAGGTGTACTGTTGGATCATCTTCCAGGACCTGACACCTCAGACCCTGTGGATGTGGCCTGCACCAGAGAACCAGCTCTGAGCATCATGCTAAGCAAAATAAGCCAGTGGGAGAAAGATAATTATCACATGATCTCACTCATTTGTGGAATATAATGAACAACATAAACTGATGAACAAAATAGATCCAGAGAGGGGAAAATATTTTAGAATATAATAGTAGTCATCCTGTTATTGGCAGGTTATTAATATTTCCTACAATGTTTGTGATATCATAGTATGTTATAGTTCTTTTTTTAAAAATATATTTTATTGATTTTTTACAGAGAGGAAGGGAGAGGGATAGAGAGTTGAAAACATAGATGAGAGAGAGACGTCGATCAGCTGTCTCCTGCATGCCCCCTACTGGGGATGTGCCCACAACCAAGATACATGCCCTTGACCAGAATCAAACCTGGGACCTTTTAGTCTGCAGACCGATGCTCTTTCCATAAAGCCAAACCGGTTTCGGCAGTTTAGATAACATTATTATACTTAAAATCCTATTTTCTTGAAATATTAATGTTTATTGCACGTAATATTATATTAAGATCATTTTTCTTGAATAATTTATATTTGTTTCATTTAACATTATTTTATTTAAAATAGTTTCTCTTGAGAAAAAATAAAATAAAATAAAATGCTATAAGAGACTGTGGAGAAGAAACAGAAAGAAACCTAGCCATTCAGAATTAAAATGGTTATAAATAAGTACCTCTCAATAATAACCCTAAATGTGAATGGATTAAATACTCCAATTCAGGAGAATCCAAGATGGCGACATAGGTAAACACCTATACTGCTGCCTCGCACAACAATTTCAAAACTACAACTAAAAGACAAACGGACATCATCTAGAACCACAGGAAAGCTGGCTGAGTGGAAGTTCTACAGCTAGAGGGAAGGAGAAGGGCTCACGGTGACCCAGAAGAGCTGCAAAAACCTAAGGTACGGAGACGCATGCGTGGAGAGAGCGGGTGCTGGAATACCTGGCTGGTTTTCTCTGACAGGAGGGAAACGAAGACTCTCAAAGGCATTGAACCCCTATCTTACGACACTAAACCCTTTATCCCTTTAAATCTGAAAAGAAAAACTATAGGAGGCTAGGAGATGCTCACCCAGATCCCACCACTTCCCACCAGCACAAGGATGAGCTAACTGCTAAACTCCCCTGACCCTCAAGACAGAAGTGTGCACCCTACGTGCTGTCCCTGAGCCCTGATGTCCCTGCATCCACTGGCACTGATTGGTGGGGCTGGCCCGAGGCTGGAAGAGTTCAGCCCCTCTTTTTGGTCCAATCAGGGCCTTCTGGCCAGCCCACAGATGGCAGGAAGCTCTGGAAACCAATCACTGCGTGAGACCGCCCACAGGGCTCTCAGCTCTCAGGGCACCCAAGTGCACTCTGAGATCACTTGCCACCAGCCATGATAGGACCTGCCAGTCCCCACAGGTGGTGATTATTCAGACCTGGAGATCCTTTCCTATGAGGTGGCTCTGATCCCAACACTTGCACCTGCCTCCGATATCTGGAGAGTTACTAAGGCCTATGGTTTGGTCACTTGGCACTTTGGGTGCCTGGACCTTGTGCCACAGAGACCGTGCTGAGCAAGGAAGGAATCAGGAGCCTGAGGATGAGGGAACCTTCAGTGAGAACAGGAGGCAGAGCCAGCGTGCTGGCATCTAAGATAACCCCTAATGACAGATGGGAAGGTCCAGTCCTTCTGCCCAAGTTGATACCCAGACAGACTGATACCCAGCTCTGTCTGTCTGCACCCTCACATGGCTTCACAGACATCTTTAAGTAAATGATGGAAAGCACACAGTTAAAGCCTGGCACCTGCCCTCTTATCCTACCACCTATAGCATCTGTTGTCAGAGCATGTTCCCTGGAGACCAAGGCCTGGGTATCAGCATGGAAGGAGGCCAGCAAGTGCCCTTGTTTGTCCCAAAAAGAGAACGCAGGGCTCTCCTAATAGTAAGGGGTCAGACCCCCATTTATTCCTACAAAATCACAGCCCTCCCCATCTCTACCTGGTGAGTGACATCTCATCTCCCCAAGGTGTGTCTTGTAACAACCTGTGTCCTTCCTCTTCTCAGTGACACCTGACCTGGCACTGTTAGAGAGTAGAATTTTTGAGCATGCTTCCGCCTAGTCAACTTAGCTGCACCTCATAAAATAGCCTTGCAAGATAGAACACTGTCAGCTTCCTGAAGAACAGGATGACCCTGTAAATAACATGATCATCAATAATATGACCCTGACATTAAAAACTGCTTTGTCTTAAATTACTTGCTCTGCAAAAACAAGAGGTGGTAAATGTGCTTAAAAGCAGTCCTACACCAAGGGTCAGGGCTATTCTCTAGACTCCCTGCGTGAAAAAAGGCAGAGCAGTTACTGGCCGGCTAATAAAGGCTCCCTAAATTTTAATTTGGTCTGGACTCCAGGGTCACTTTTGCTCCACAACATTTGGAGGGCCCCAGCAAGATAACCAGCTTTTCACTGGTGACCAGAGCCCATCAGGGGTCCCTGGACTCTCCAACCCAGGGGGAGATCTCTGAGAGACATTCCTCAGCCCCAGGACTGGTAGAGATTAGAGACCCTGCCTGCTAAATTTCCTAATTGACTCTGATTGGAGCCACCTGGGTCTGGTTCTTACCGGTAAAAAAACTTATTTCTGGTTCTGGGGGCACCCATCTAGGATCTCTGGAAGGCTGGATGAAGTATTACTTCTGAGACCAGATCCCGGTGCACAACAGTGCCCAGCAATCCTCAGTTGGTTGTCATTGTGTTATTCTGTGTAATTGTGGTCTAATTGTCTCTATCACTAGAATGGGTCAGTCTGCTTCATGTTCTGTCTGTACTCGCCTGCAATGTTTTTTGAAAAATTTTCAGGAATTCAAGCAGTGAGCAAGGGGGCGGAGGCATGGGATGGGAACGGGGAAATGCTGGCAGAGGAGCACTACCGTATGCTGGTTTTTTGGCCTTCAGTGAACGGACCGGGTTTGGGGCCCAGGGGAGCTAGACAGTCCCCAGGAGGAAATGTAAGTGTGAGAGTCTGTGTGAAAGATAGTGCAAACCATGCTTTAGGGGAAAAACAATAGAGAACTTTTCATTGCTTTTCCTTGATTTATAATTTGCTGTGTTAGTTTGAAATTTTGGAATTCTAGGGTTAATTTCAGGGTGTAAAATTTGTGAAGGTTGCCAATCCAGAGAAGTTTAAACAAAGGCTTGTTGGATAAAGATTAGTCATAATTAACTGCTTTGTAGGCTTCCTTTTTCAGCCCTTCTAACAAACAGAGAATCATGTAGTCCTGAGAACTGCGACCAGCCTGCCCTTCCTGATAGATTTACAGTGCGTCTCTGGGGGAGGAAGAGAGCTGAAAACTGCTCCGGAACAGGTGTGAGAAAGGGTAGAGGCTGTGGAATTGACTCTCAGCTTACTGAGATAGAGAAGCTAAGGGAAAGGGGGCTGGTTGGAGATATAAGAAGTGGTGAAGGAGGAAGAGGAATTGAGATTCTCTAGGGCCTTGAAATAAAGAAGGAAAATCTGGGAGGGAGAGCAGCTGTTCCTTAAATGTAAAAAGACTGGTTATAAGGATCTCAGACAGCTTGCCTTATTTCCTCTGCTAAGGACAGAGTAAATGGTTAATGCAGAAAAGGGGGGGGGTGTTGACGGGGAGAGCAGGGAGAGATAGGTTTTTGTTGACTTTGCTGGCTATAACCTGCTCTGCTGGCGTCCTTGGTTTCTTGCTCATCTGATCTATGCTAGACTCAAGGCTTTCTATAAAACACAGTGGATCTTCCTCTGCCTCGTTTTATTCTTTTTAACCCTTCCAATACACTAAAGAAAATCTCATTGTCCAAGCCTGGCAGGGTGAGGTTACTGGGTACTTCTTGGGTGGTGGTGCAATATTCAGCAAAGGAACTTTAAGATACAATATCTTTAATGCTACAACTAGTTTAAGTTTTAAAAATCTCTATCTCTCAAAAAAATATTTTTACCTACTCTTAGTTTTATCACAGAAGGTCTAAGTCATAAATGTTAATCTAAGAAATTCTGGTTGTTTAGGACTCATTAAAGGATTGAGGTTTCAAAGAATAAGGAATACTAAGTAGAAGGTCTGGGGCATGGTTATGCATTTTTAAAGGACATAGAAAAAAGGTTTGAAAGCTGATTTGGAAGTATAAAATTTATAAAGATTGTGTATGTAATAAGAAGGAGAAGAAAAATGTTGAAAGGAAATCAAATAATACAGGCCAGTAATCCAGGAAGAGTAAATAATTTACATTCTGCCTCTCTAAAGAGAGGGTAAATAGTTATGCCAAAGTACTTAGGGAGGGACTGATAAAAGAAATCTAACAGTTACTGTTTGTTATAATACATTCAGAAAATACTACTTTGGAAAGTCCATAAAAAGGAATGGCAAGGAAAATTCTATCTTAAAGCAGGTCAGTATATTTTTCTCCTTATATAATTCCTCCAAAATTTGGCAATACTTAATAAATCATGGCAATACATTTCTTTGCATAAATTTAATAAGATTGGTTTCCAATAGTAGCTTATTAACCAGAAACTTTGACTGGAGTATCATGTTTTAAAGAGCCCTGCCTGAACTCTGAAGACTTGAAGCCTAGGGCATGCGACTGGTTAGAGCCACTACAGGTGAGGACTTCACCTAACTCAGCAGATACTACAGGCAGGACTGAGGGCAGCTGGATGGCTTGGCATCCTGGTTCTATGGTGCACATTAAGATTCAATCATGAAATTCTGGCAAAGGTAGTCAGTTACCATTCTGTTATGTTTATGCAAACAATCAGGCCAAATTAAATACAATAGATAAATTAGTCTTAATTTGGCTCTTTTTATAAACATGGGGGTAATTTTGAGGAGAAAAATTCTATTTCAATAGAAGTTATTAAAACTGAAAGGTTTTCTTTCCCTTCCACCAGGCCATTTGTTACAATTTGTCTCCACCAGGTCACAAGCTCACCTCCTTCTGTGCCCAGGCCTCATTATCCCTCTGATAGATAGCAACGATCTCTTGGCTCTGAGAGAAACCTCTGACCCGCCTCAGTAGGAAGAAGCTAGAAGAGCCCATTGATGTCCATTTTCCCTAAAAAAATTCAGAGCCAGGATCCTTGAGGTAATATATTAGGCAGTTAAACAGATATAAGCAGAGCAATGACAATGGGACAACTAGCACTACTAGATGTAATTAAGTCTTTCCATCTCTACCTATATAAAACAAGGGGACTCCCCAGAAGCAAGAGGGAATGAAGCTACAGATAAAGCAGCCCAGGAGGCTGGCGTAAAACCAGTGAGGCATCTACAGATTCTAGTGACTCTTCCAAACCCTGACCTACCCACCTGGCCAGCTTACATAGAAACCCAACCTAGAAAAGCTGAAATCCATAACCAATCTTTAATCAAGTTTTTACAGGCTTTACAGTCTACCCAGAAAACAGTCTAGAAGCATGTCCAAGGTATTCTGCCTATATACCAACTTCTGATCCAGTCCATCCTTCCATCCTGGTGACTGTTTGGGTAAAGAAATTTGCCACACAAGGACTGACTCCTACCTGGAAAGGTTGACGGGATTCCAATGTAGCTTTATCACACCTGGCTTAAGACAGCCGAGGCAAAATAGAGAGTCTAGGACTTCTCGGACCTTCTAAAGATTATTAGTCTTGGCCCTCATTCTGGGCTTTTATCTTCTAAATAGGTCCACTGACTTTATTTAGTAGAGAATTAATTCTATCAAGCTTATAATCCTCATGATCTATAACTCCCTTGCCAATAATGAAAAGAAACAATAATTTTATTCTCCATAAAACCCAGTGGGGAATATTAGAGAGTAGAAATTTTTGAGCATGCTTCTTCCTAGTTGATTTAGCCTTCAATCACAGCTGCACCTCACAAAATAGCCTTGCAAGACAGAACACTGTCAGCTTTCTGAAGAACAGGATGACCCTGTAAATAACATGATCATCAATAATATGACCCTGACATTAAAAACTGCTTTGTCTTAAATTACTTGCTCTGCAAATACAAGAGGTGGTAAATGTGCTTAAAAGTGGTCCTACACAGCCAAGACTGGTTTGGCTCAGTGGATAGAGTATCAGCTTGCAGACTGAAAGGTCCCAGGTTCGATTCCGGTTGGGGGCATGTACCTTGCTTGCAGGCACATCTCCACAGTGGTGCGTGCAGGAGGTGGCTGATCGATGTCTCTCTCTCATCGATGTTTCTGACTTTCTATCTCTCTCCCTTCCTCTCTGTAAAAAATCAATAAAGTATATTTTTTTTAAAAAGTGGTCCTACACAAAGGGTAGGGGCTGCTCTCTGGACTCCCTGTGTGGAGAAAGGCAGAGCAGTCACCAGCTGGATGGATAATAAAGGCTCCCTAAATTTTAATTTGGTCTGGATTCCAGTAGTTGTTTGCCAGAAGCCAATCATTGTTTTAATAATAGAGAGCTGCGGACAGGGAATTCGGAGGGCTGGTCAACCTTAATTGCTCTGAAGGGTTAGATCTAATTACTAGATATTGTAGTTGAAGCAGCCCCCTCCTATAAGTCCTAAATTCACTGATTGGCTATTATTGGAGCTCCCTGCCTAGTGGATATAGATGTGTCCTATAATTTTGCTCTTAATAAAAAGGGATGGTAAAGCCAGAGTGGGTAGTAGTCCTCTCTTGGGTTTCTATCTGGTCCCTATTTCCCAAATTAACGCTTTTCTAGTCTCTCTTCATTTGTGTGTGGCCTTCTCCGGAATCTGAACCCTGAACTGGTAGAAGCCCAAGAGAGGACTACTACCCACTCTGGCTTTACCAGAGAAAAAGGTGGAGGAGGTTCACCGCACGCAAAATCCACGGACTAACTGCAGAGTCGTGATCTGTAAGTAGGGTGGGAATGTCTTTTTTCAGCCAGGTTAATGGGGATGAATTAGTTTACAAAATAATGTGGTTTTTTTGTTCAAATTAAAATCTTAGTTTGTATTTAGAATCTAAAATCTGCAATAATAAGAAGTGAAACTCTTCGGCTGAGACCACCTCTGGTGCGGAGAAATTCAAAGGTGGCAGGAGAGGGCAAGGCTATCTGCTCTCCCAAAATGAGATTACTTAAGGTTTCATTTAGAAATTATAGAAGAATTCGCAGGGAAATGCAAATCTTGGCCAAATTGGGTGCTATTTGTTACTTCGGAAAGCGAAAAAGAAAGAAAAAATTTAAGATCTGTCTTTATCTTTTAAGCATGAAAAGAAATTCGGCCAGATCTGTTACTGAAATTTCCCTGAAGTACGCAGGATGTGGGGGAAGGGAGAGACACGTGGTGACCCAATATGAAAGCCCACTCTCCCAGTATGCTAATTTAAAGTCTCCTTCTCACCATGAAAAAGTATGTCTTGTATTCTGTTGGTGCTGATGGAAAAACATCTATGGAGCTACACTGGTGTCAGAATAAAACAAAATGGTCTAAATGGAAGGATCCCGAATCTGGTTTATGGAAGGGATCCGATCCATTATTAACCTTTGGCAGAGGGTATGCTTGTATATTTCCAGAGAATTTTTCCAAACCCATGTGGATTCCTGCTAGAAATATTAAACTGCAACAGGGATCCAAGAGAGAAACTAGTCAGACTAATGAGGACTTTGCACCTGGCGCCACAACATGCAACTGCACACAATCAACTACCTCAGCCACAGAGAGCAGCGACTCCAAGCAATCCACTGAAGATGAGGAGCGGGAGGAGGACCAGTCAGAGAACAGCCCGGAGACCACCTGGGGCATGGTAAAGAGGACGGTACAGAAGCCTGAGGATGTCTTTCTTGCCATGCTATTAGTGATCAGCTGTACGGTAATATTACCTGGGGCAAATGGGGCAGATGGGGAAGTATTTTTGACTTTTGTTCCTGACCCTTCATGGGTAAGAACCCTTATGTGGGCTGATCCCCACCTAATGTAATCATCAATAATATCAAACACCTTCGTTCATCCAGGAGGAACATGGGTGGGGCAAGGAAGTATAATTATACAGGTGTCGACACCCAGCTTCCCTTTTGTATGACACAAAATCAAACCACTGCTCCCTTGTGTGTAAAATTAAAGAGAGGTTTCCAACTTGCATGGATACGAAGGAAGTAGGGGATTATCACTACTTGCTCCTGGAAGAGGTGCAGAAAATGTAACTAGACCTTGTTTATACAAAAAGAAATTGACAGCCAGTTTAAAATTTAATTGTCATGGCTTAGAGCAAAGAATACTTACATGATATTATTCTACAATGTCATTTTAAGTTTTGATATTTTATAACTGCATGTTGTACAATTATCCCAAATAAACTTACAAACTAATTTTTGGAATGTTTGGCAGCAATTTAAAAAGGACATGAAAGGAATTAATTCCTTCTACTGTGTGGAAGGCCCCTTGGGAAGGCACTTGGGCATTCTACATTGGCCCTTCTTGCCGTTTTTGCCAAGAGAGATCCTCTTCTCACAATCCAATTGCCCACAGCTATTGCCTGAGCTTCCTGTTCATGCTTAATATTTGAATATATCATTTTGTTTACTCATTCATCAGTTGATATTTAGATTGTTTCCACTTTGGCTATTATAAATGTTGCTTTAAACAGTTATGTATGTTTTTGAGGGGATGGGTTCAGTTTCCTTGGATATATCTAGAATGGAATAATTGCATCATGTGGTAATTCTGTTCAACTTTTCAGAAACTGTCAAACATTTTCCCAAAGTGGCTGCATTTTACTTTTTAAATAAATCTTTATTGTTCAGATTATTACAATTGTTCCTCTTTTTCCCTCCACCGGGTTCTCATCCCTCCCTCTGGCATTACCTCCCCCCTTCCCCATTGTCCTCATCCATAGGTGTATGATTTTTGTCTAGTCTTTCCCTGCACTCCCCCTAGCCCTTTTCTCCCTCGGAAATGTCAGTCCACTCCCTTTCTGTGCCCGATTCTATTATATTCACCAGTTTATTCTGTTCATCAGATTTTAAATTCACTTAATTTTTAGATTCATTTGTTGATAGATATGTATTTATTGTTCATAATTATCTTTACCTTTTTCTTCTTTTTCCTCTTCTTAAGAGTACCTTTCATCAACACCAAACCGGTATTATCTGACCTCCTTTAGCTTTTTCTTATCTGTGAAGTTCTTTATCTGATCTTCAATTATAAATGATAGCTTTTCTGGGTAGAGTATTCTTGGTTGCAGGTTCTTGCTATTCATCACTTTTGAATATTTCTTGCCACTCCCATCTGGCCTATATAGTTTCTGTTGAGAAATCAGCTGACAGTCGTTTGGGTGCTCCTTTGAAAGTAATTAACTGTTTCTCTTGCTGCTTTTTAATATTCTCTCTTTGTCTTTTGCTCTTGGTATTTTAATTATGATGTGTCTTGGTGTGGTCCTCTTTAGATTCCTTTTGTTTGGAGTTCTGTGGGCTTCCTGGACTTGTAAGTCTATTTCTTTCACCAGGTGGGGGAAGTTTTCAGTCATTATTTCTTCAAATAGCTTTTCAGTATCTTGCTCTCTCTCTTCTTCTGGCACCCCCATAATTCTGATGTTGGTATGTTTGAAGTTATCCCAGAAGCTCCTTACACTATCTTCACATTTTTGGATTCCTTTTTCTTTTTGTTTTTCCAGTGGAATGTTTTCTGCTTCTTTACATTTCAAATCTTTGACTTGATTTTTGCAATCCTCTAGTCTTTTGTTAGGTTTCTGTATAATATTTTTCATTTCAGTCAGTGTATGTTTAATTTCTAGTCAGTCCTTTTTCATCTCCTCTTGGGTCTTGCTAAATTTATCCATCTTTTCTAGGAAATTCTTGAAAAACCTTATCACCGTGGTTTTGAACTCTATATCCAGTTGTTTGTTTTCCTACATTTCTTTTGTTTGTGATCTGTTTCTTTGTCTCCGAATTTTGGATGCTTTCCCGAGTTAGTAGAGTAGCTTTGTGTGCTAGGTGTCCTGTATGGCCCAGTAGCTCTGTCTCCCCAGTTACCTGAGGTGGACTCTCTTGGTGCACCCTTTTGTGGACTGTGTGTACAATCTTGTTGTAGTTAAGTCTTGATTGTTGTTGGTATCAGTGGGGGGAATTGACCTCCAAGCCAATTGGTTGTGAGGATCAGCTATGTGTACATCAGGAGAACTTCTGTGCTGGAGTCAGCCTTATTATACAAGACTTGCAAAATTGCAAAAGCCTCTTTGTTCAGCTTGGATGTGGCAGAGTCTCAGGGCTGAGCAGACAGCCTTGGCTTCCTATCAGCCCTTTCCTAAGCAGCCCCTGGGTCTCAGGGTTCCTCAGTAATCGCTGCAGCCCTCTCTGCACACCCGCGCTCACGCACCTTCAGACCTTTGCCTTTCCAGCTCCCAAGTTTCCGAGCACTCTGAGGACCCAAATGAGTCTGGGTCCTCGGGGTCTCACCTAAAACTGGGCTTCAGTGCAGCTGGAACTGGATTTCAGCACAGTTGGGAGGTTCTGTCTTCCTCCCGCTAGAGAAAGCCAGTGGCACAATCCATAGTCAACCCTCTGTGTGCACACTTGCACTTGCATACCTCCAGACCCCTGCCTTTCATGGCTCCCCTAAGTTTCCATGCACTCCTCCCTTTTCACGACAATGTAGACTCCCCCCATATGAGACTTTCTCAGAACTGGGGTTCAGTGCAGTTGGGATTTTCCGTCTCCCCACCACTAGAGGGAGGCACTCCCCGCCTGTTCTCTCTACACACGTAGCTCCATACCTTAGCTTTTTGCAACTCCTCTGAGTCTCCGTGAGCCCCTCTCTTTCCTTCTAGTTGTAGAATTTCTACTCAGCCAACTTTCCTGTGGTTCTGAATGATGTCCATTCTGTCTTTTAGCTGTAGTTTTGAAATTGTTGTGTGAGGCAGCAGTTTAGGTGTTCACTTATGCCATTATCTTGGTTTCTCTCCTGAAAGTGGCTGCATTTTATATTCTATGAGCAATATGTGAGGATTTCAATTTCTCCACATCCTAACACTTGTGATTGTCTTTTTAATTCTAGCCATCCTAGTAGATATGAAGTCGAATTTTATTGTGGTTTTGATTTGCATTTCTTTAAGGATTAATGATGTTAAGCATATTTTCCTTTGTTTATTTAGTCATTTACATATCTTCTCTGGTGTGATGTCTATACAAATCCTTTACTCATTTTTAAATTAGGCAACTTAATTTGTGTTTTTATTGTTGATTGTAAGAATGCTTTATATATTCTGGACGTAAGTCCTTTGTCAGATTTGCAAATCAGGCTTGTTTTGATTTGAAAATATTTTCTCTCATTTTGTGGGTTGTCTTTTCACTCTCTGTATAATATTCTTTGAAGCACAAAGGTTTTAAATTTTTATAAAGTCCAATTTATCTATTTTTATTTTGGTTGCTTAAGCTTTTGGTGCTTATATCTAAGAAAGCATTGCCTAGTTCAGGTCACAAAGATTTACTCGTCAGTATTTTCTTCTAAGAGTTTTATATTTTTCATTCAGACATTTAGGTCTCTGATCTATTCTGAGCTAATTTTTATCTATAGGACAAGGGTAAATATTAATCTTGCCTGTCAAGTGGACATAGGATAGAGTCCTTCATATCAAACCAGAAATGAAGGAGAGAAGAAGAGGAAGACTGAGATTTGTGTTCTGGGAAGCATTTATTTGTGACCATAGCCTCAGGCATGCAGGAGTTACAGTGAAGAACAGCAACCATACCAAAGGATGGTAAGTAGTAGTAGCCTCCATCAGCCACTTCCCTGCCTCATTAAGCAAAGACAAATGTAAGCAAAACAAAAAAAGCGTACTGGCTAGATTATTTGTTTTGGACAAGCTTCTAATCCTTCCTATCTCCCCTTCCAACTAGGTTGCCTCTTCTTAACCCCTCCAATGTAGAAATTCTAGAGCATCTTTTGTTGAAAACATTGAAAGAGAGGAAATTGTGTGTTTTTTAAATTTATGTTTATTGTTGAAAGTATGTGCTCTTTTTCCCCCCCTATTGTCCCTATCCACTCCACTCCCACCTCTATCCCAGGCTTCCACTGCATTATTGTCTGTCCAAGGATTATGCATATCCTATATAATAAAAGGCTAATCTGCAAATTGTCCCCACAGGCGGGAATTCAACCACTGGGAGTTAGATATGCACTGACCACCATGGGGTGGCGCAGAACATGGCAGGCAATGGCAATGCGATACTGGCAGCAGGCAACAGTGGAGGCACTGCCAGCCCCAATGGGCCCCAAGGAGAGTGGGACCGCAGTGGGATGGTGCAGCAGGTGAGCAAGTGGCGCCAGGCCAAGACAGATGGGAAAGGAGGCCTTGGCTGATGGTCAGCAGCTGGCAGTCACTAGGGACCCTACCTGTGTACAAATTTCATGCACTGGGCTTCTAATATGCATATAAATTCTTTGGTTAATTTCTTCTTGGTCCCCCCACCCCAGGAAGTTATTTTTCTGGTGGTGGAATGTGTCATAGTTCTCAACTTTTTTTTTTTAGCACATAAATTGAAGAATCACATAGATAATACACTATGGGCTACCACACTGATCAGATGCATGTAGGCATAGTTTCTGGTGCCCTAGGATGCACGTAACCAGGAATTACAAAACATAAAGTAGAATCAACAAGATTGATGACTGATTGGGTGTGAGTAGATAAGGGCTCTTGGTTTCAGGATTGGATTCCTGGGTGAGTCCTCAAGTCAGTTATGGGGATGGGGAGCATGGATAAAACACAGGTTTATTTTTGGGAAGGAGGGGAGTAGATGTAGATAATACCGAACATGTTGAGTTGGAAGTGCAAGTGGGACACCCAAGTAATTGCACCTAGTTTATGTGTAGTTAATGTGACTCTGGAAGTCAGAAGATCTGGGACAAATGTAAATTTAGGAACTCTCAGCTTATAGATGGAAAAGGATGAGCTCACCCAGCAAGCATGGGAGGTTTAACTAGGCTCCAGGCCTGGAAGGGAAAGGAAAGAACAGATATGAGAGTTCAACTGCCTGGCAGCAATCTTGCATTTAAGTAGTTATTTCACAGCCTCCTTTGAAGCCACTGTGTATCAGACCCAACACAGCTTCTAGTGCAGTGGTTCTCAACCTTCCTAAGGCCACGACCCTTGCATACAGTTCCTCATGTGGTGGTGACCCCCAACCAGGAAATTTTGCTACTGTTATGCATCGTGATTTAAATATCTGCATTTTCCGATGGTCTTAAGTGACCCCTGTGAAAGGGTCGTTCGACCCCAAAGGGATCGCGACCCCCAGGTTGAGAACCGCTGTTCTAGTGCTTCCTCTTCTCTCCTACTTCCCTTCCCCAAAGTTGCCAGACTTTTCACTATTTGTTCACTCAGCTTACCAGACATCCTGCCTATGCTCTGCCTTCCTCTAACTGTTCATTCAATGCAGCCATTTATTAAGCAACTGTCCTGTGTCAGGCACTATTCTCAGTCCTGACCATCCACCAGTAACCAAAACTAAGGCCCTGCCTCAAAACATTTACATTCTACTGAAGGAGAAGACACTCGGAAATAATTAAATAGATATATTGGGGAGACATAAACGCTTTAAAGAAAAGGCAAGCTGAGTAAAGGATGTTGAGTGATACAGGTGTTCTCATTTTATATTTATTGATTTTTAGAGAGCAAAACTGGCAACCTTTTGGCGCAAAGGAGGAAATCCAACCAATTTAGCCGCACCGGCCAAGGCACGGTATTCTTATTTTAAGTAGGACAGTAAAGAAAGTCGTCTCTGGAGGTGACATTTGAGCAGAATTCTGAATGAATTGTGAAAGCTCTGGGAAAAGGAGTGGCTGAAACAGAATGGAAAGTCGGGTAACCAGGAGCTAAATCATGTATGCCTTTATAAGACCAAATAAGGAGTCTAGCGTTTACTCTGTGTGGCATGGATTCATTGGGGAGAGGAATATTGAGCGAGGAGGGACATGATTTAACTTAGATTTTAACAGCATCCCTCTGGCTCCTGTGTTGAGAATGAACTATTGGGCGCAAGGACAGTGTTGAGAATGAACTATTGGGCGCAAGGACAGAAGTTGAACATTTTAGGTTATTGCAATAATGGTAGCATGTCACAGAGAAGTAGGGGTGGAGATGTTGAGAAGTCGTTAGACTAGGTGGATGGTTCTAAGCAAAAGTCCATTGGAGGAGAGTGATTCCGAGTAATGGGGGCTTTTCATTGGCTAAGTGTGGTGGTTTCTCATTGGACCCGCTGTTGCTGGATTAGGAGAAAAACCTACCTTACTCCTATTGGGGTAGCAAAATAAACTTCACAACCAGATTTGTAAAGTAGCATCCAGAGAGCTACATTTCAGGGCTTCCCCTCTCCACTTTGAATGAAGTTTTCCTTTACCCATTGGATTACACACCTCAATGGATTACAATAAAGGTTAGGCTTGGAGAGGAAATCAAAAGTAAGGTTTTGGACACACAAAGTTGCCATTTAAGACATCCAACTGAGGTTGAGTCTGATTTTTTATATGAACCCTAAATTCACATAAATTGATCAAAGCTGCAAATACTCAATAGGCCCTAGCCAGTTTGGCTCAGTGGATAAAGTGTAGGCCTTTGGACTGAAAGGTCAAGGGCATATGGCCATGTTGCTGGCTTGAACCCCAGTAGGAGGTGTGCAGGATGCAGCCAATCAATAATTCTCTCTCATCATTGATGTTTCTATCACTCTCTCCCTCTTCCTCCCTCTGAAATCAATAAAAAAAAAATGTATATTAAAAAAAAAAACTCTTGCCGAGACCGGTTTGGCTCAGTGGACAGAGCGTCAGCCTGCGGACTGAAAGGTCCCAGGTTCGATTTCGATCGGGGGCATGTACCTTGCTTGCAGGCACATCTCCACTGTGGGGCGTGCAGGAGGCGGCTGATCGATGTCTCTCTCTCATCGATGTTTCTGACTTTCTATTCCTCTCCCTTCCTCTCTGTAAAAAAAAAAAAAAAAAAAAAAAAAAAAAGTCAAAAAAATATATAAAAATAAAAAAATCAGTGGGAAAATTAAAACAAAAAAAAAAAAACTCATTGGTTTTGAAAGCAAAGAGCCGGAAAGGGACCCTCTGAGAGTATGGGCAGAATCCCAGCTCCAGGCCAGGGTTGGAGGGAGGGTACCTGTTGGGGGTGGGGGAGCTCACTGGGCGGTGGATGCTGTAATGGGGTCAGGAGACCTCTATTAGGGGGACCCAGTTACCTCCTCGGGGAAAGGACTGGGTCTTAAATAAGATCGTCTGGAGCATGGAGACGGGCGGGTCACTTTTAGGCAGAGGGTTCAGCCTTTGCAAAGACAAGATACAACTGAGAATGGAAACGGTGAAGGCCACACCTGAGGTCACAGGGCCGCGCGCACCCACGGGGTCCCGGCGCCAGGAAGCACTTCGCTTCTCCTCAGACTCCTCTCGGCGGCCCAAACGGGGTCCCACCGGACCAGGTCAATTGGGGTGCTATCAGGACAAGACTCCACGCAGAACTGCGAGCCTCCCGCGGGCAGCCGGGCGGAGCCTCCGCCGCCAGCCGGGTCTCGCGCAAGCCCGGCCTCGCCGGCCCAGCATGCCCCGCGCGCCGCCGCCGCCGCCGCCGCCGCCGCCGCCACCGCCGCGCCGCGGCTGGAGAGCGGAAGGCTGGGGGAGGGTACGGAGCCGGCGCCGCCGCCATGTTGGGTCGGAGGCAGCTGCTGCTGTAGGCGCCGGCGGAGCGAGCTGCGGTGCCGAGCGGCGACTGCGGCGCGGGATCTGCCTTTCTGCCGGCGGCGTGGAGCGGAGGCGGCGCCATGAGCGGGGGCACCCCTTACATCGGCAGCAAGATCAGCCTGATCTCCAAGGCGGAGATCCGCTACGAGGGCATCCTCTACACCATCGACACCGAGAACTCCACCGTCGCTCTCGCCAAAGGTACTGCGGGCTGGGGGGCCGGGCCCCCGGCGCCCGATCAGGGCTGCGCTCCGCGCTCGCTTTGCGGCCTCCTCGCGCCATCCCTGTCCCCCCTGTACCGTCCGTCCTCCGCGGGGAGGCCGGGCCCTGGCGTGGCGCGTCCCGCCGCGGCCTCCCCACGGAGGAGTGACCCCTTGGCTGCCAGCGGCGCCGTCCGGGGCTTCCATCCGGGAACTGCGCCACCCAGAGCGGGGCGGGCGGGCGGCCCGGAGCCCCAGAACGGGCCCGAGAACGCGCAGAGACGCGGCTTCCAACTCGGAAATTCGGTGGCCTGTCGGCTCCGCCGCGAAACAAAAGCCCGAGGAGGCGAGAGAGTTTTTTTCTCCGCCCGGCGTGGAGGTAGGGCTGGTTTTCTTAATTCTACATCGCCCCTTCCTCCCGCTCCCGGTTTCGGTTTGTGGCGACAGCCCTCAGGGGACCGGGAAGCGATGTGCTCAGACTTCGGGGTGGGCCGGCTCCGTGGTGCCGGCAGGCGGGCTCGAGCAGCAGCTCGCTCGCGTCCCTCTCGGCTCCGGGTGTAAGTAGCGACCTGTTAAGCCGGAATCCTTGCCTTAAGATGAACCGGTATAAATCTTGATATACCAATGATTCTCTTTAAAAACGCTCGCCGGCCTTGTTTCTGAAAGCCCGCGCGCGGGGAGGAGGGCGCCGCCGGGCCCCGGACCCGGGTCCCACCGGCGGCCGTGCGGGGTCCGTGCGCGCGCACCCGCCCCGGGGAGGGTGTCCTGCCTGCGGCCCTCGGCGGAGCCACACGGTGTGGGGGTGGGTTTTGTTTCCGTTTCACACGCGCTGAGCCTTCCTTCCTTCCGCCAGGAAGCCCGAAGGAAATGAACTTTTTAGCTCTTGGGCGTAAAAGCTGAAAATCTCACAAGTGTGGCACACGTAGGAGAGGGGAGCACGGTTTGGCACCGCACATCTGCTATAGACTTAGGGAATGAAGAGGCTGGGTAGGAGTGGGGGAATAGGAAGAAAATGTCTAAATCTGTTTTTGTTTTTTTTAATTTAATTTTTAACTGGTAGGAGAGTAACTTCATAATATCAAGCAAATATTTCATGGCATTTTTTGGATGCCATGGTAGATCCCTTTTTAATAGCACTGGTAGTGGGACAAATTTTAGACCTGGTAAGGAGACTTATTTTGTTTTCTGTTCTTTTCGTTTTTTGTTTTTGTTTTTTTACTCCCAGACGATATCTAGCTGTATAATGTTTTAGTTTGAATGACTTTATGAAATTATGAAACAGGCTCTCTAATGTTCTTGATGCAAAAAGTAGTCCTTAATAAAGTGGTTCAATAACTTTTTAAAAACCACTGTTTTACACAATCTGGATTTTTAAGGTATCTTGTTAGTTTAGTGACTTACTCAGTTGACTGTGCCATCTTTACTCTTCTCAAAGGAAAGATCTATACATTTTTTTAAGATTTCTAATGTATTAACTCCAGTCTTTTAAAAGTCTATGAATATACTTTTTTATACAAGGATCTAAAAAGTCTATATTTTGTTAATGGCCCACATTTTTTAAATTGTCTTTTCACAACAGCTTCTAAAGTCAATAAGCAGTTTATTAATCTGTAATAGTTAAATTCATATGCCAAACATAATTTGTTCCTTGTGTCATGACTTGAGAAATGTTGTATAAGTACAATAAAAAGATTCTTAATCATTTAATTTATATGACTTTGATATTTAATCCTACATATATAATGTATGCTTTTAAAAAATCAATATGAGTATTTAATATGTTTGGGAATTTAATTGTTTGAAAAAACTGGAATTATCAAATCTTGGTATACCGATTATTCTTCTTAGCAATATCTAATCTTAAATTGCTATATAACTGCCCAGTCAACACTGGACACTTATTTCAAGTTTCAAAATTAGAAGTGGGTGTTTGATAGTAAAATTATAGGATTTGTATGACTTCTTAAGTAATTTAATATCTGAAATTCCACCTTTTTTAAAATTTGCATGAAGAATGGCATTCTAATGTTAAAGTCCAAAGTTTATTCGTGGAGTTTAGGATACGGTATGCATTTGGAGTTAGAGAGATCCTGATTACTTTTTTTAAACTATAGATTGTGTTAATCTCTTTGAGTAACAGTCTTAAAATTTTCTTTAAGATGTTAATTTTGTTTATAATCCCTCTAAGGACAGTATTTTCCTTTTTCTATTTGGAAATATAACCACACATGTTGAAATGATACATTAAAAAAAGAAAAAAATTAAAAACATATCTTACTGATTTCAGAGAGAGACAGAAACATCATTGATGAGAGAGAATCATTGGTTGGCTGCCTCTTGCATGCTGCACACTGGGGATTGAGTCTATAACTCAAGGCCCTGACCAATATTCAAATTGTGACCTCCTGGTTCATAGGTGGATGCTCAGCCACTGAGCCAAATAGGCTGGGCAGTTTTTGTGTTGTTTTGTTTTTAACTTCCTAAAAATTTCATTGAATCTTGACACAATGGTCTAGCTTTGGGGTAACACGAAGATGCCAAACTTGAAAGAAAAGTGGGAAACATTTTCCAACAAGACAAATGTTCCTGAAGCTCCCTGATGCAGGTACCATTCCAAGGGAAGTCAGCAGGAAGGGTATGCATAACTCTGAACATCCGTGTGGTTCTACCTCTGCACCTCTCATTCTCAGGCAGAGGGAAGTTTCTCTCTCTGTCAGACATTATTTAAACCAGTATGTGGCGAGATGTGCCTCTTTATTCGAGGGTTCCCAGACTGCAGTCCAGCCACCTTGATCCCTGGGTCACATGTAGTCCTGAAGCATGTACCATGAAATAGAAAGCTAAGTTTCAAGAATTAAAAATGGAACTAGCTACAATCCTGAGTGCTGTGAGGAAGGCAACAGGGTGTTCGAACAAAAGATTAATAAAAATAATTGTTTACGGAGTTACTGGCAGGGCTTGAAGATGAATGAAAATTCAAGCATGAAAGGGGTTCACCAGCACCAGAAACTGGACTGCCTGCTTGAAGTAGGGGCTGACATAGAAATCCAATCTACTACTGAGGATCTACACATAGTAATTAGCAGCAAACATGTTAGAACAAAACGGCTCTTAAGGGAGAGTTTGAGATTTGAGTCCATTTTCTATGGTGGTGCCTATTCAGCCATCCAGAGCTTGAAGGTCCTGTCATATGAGCAAGGGGCTATAAGCTGCCCATTAGAAGAAATTAGGCCCATCACTTTGCCTTCATGGCCAACCAAATTCTTCAGTGGGAACCAGCATAGATGGGTCCAGATCTTGGCTGCGTTATTATGTATAGGCACCAGTGAGCAAGAAATTCCCATGAGTAGGCTCAAACTTGACACCAGTCACTAAGTTTCAATGAGCAGGGGTGGTATAGATGCAGGGCCACTGTCGAAGGTCCCGTACTTTGCAGGTGTTGTCACCACTGCTGGTTGCAATGTGGTAGCCATTCCATAGATTTCTTTCTAGGAACATTCTGTACACAGGTCTCCACGGGACAGTATTTTAAAACAGAGAACCTTATAAATACCACCCAGGGCAAAACAGACATTGCTGACATCTGAGAAGACTTCTACACTCTGCATCTTTTTTTTTCCCCACACCCTGCATGTTCCCATCATGACTACCACCCTCTGAAGCTAGAAATAAATGTTATTCTGACATTTATAGTTTTATGTGAGAAGTTTAAATCCCTAAATAATAGTTTAGTTTTGACCATTTTGTAATCTTACATACATGGAATCATCTTGTATATAAAGGGGTTGTAAATGTAGGTTTAGAGTTGTTGATAAGGAAAAACATGTAATCCTATGTAATAAAAGCCTAATATGCTAAATGTCTGGTTGTCTATTCAACCAATCAAAGCATAATATGCTAACGACATGCTAAGGCTGCACAACTGCTCACTATGACATGCACTGACCACCAGGGGCAGACGCTCTGACCAGTAGGTTAGCTTGCTGCTGGGGTCTGGCTGATCAGGACTGAGCAAGACAGGCCAGGCAGGTCCTAGAGCCCTCCTGCAGTCCCTCCCCAGCTGGACAACCTCCCTTGTCCTTCCCAGCCCCGTTCATGCACCGGTAGGATCCCTCAGCCTGGCCTATGCCCTCTCAGGACCCCTCAGAGGATATTGGGGGCCAGGCCGAGGGACCCCACTGGTACAATTCATACACTAGGCCTCTAGCACAACAATAAAAAATAAATACAGGAATAAACTTGTGGCCTTAGCTGATTTGGCTCAGTGGGAAGAGTGTCGGCCTGTGGACTGAAGAGTCCCAAGTTCAATTTTGGTCAAGGGCACATGCCTGGAGTTTTGGGCTCAATCCCCAGTAAGGGGTGTGCAGGAGGCAGCCAATCAGTGATTCTCTTTCATCATTGATGTTTCTCTCTCCTTGTTCCTTCCTCTCTGAAATCAATAAAAATATATTTCTTTAAAAAAAGAATATACTTGGGTTTTATATGCTCACAACCGTAAACCTAGGTTTGCCCATCCTGTTTCTCATTTTGGGTTTTGTTGTGACATAGTATCTGCACTAATAAAAGAGAAAGATGCAATTTGACCATGTTTTGTGATGTCCACCAGCCAATCAGGAGTGAGTATGCAAATTAACCCAACAAAGATGATGGGTTAATTTGCATGCACAGGCACCAGGCAGCCAAAGATGGGACGCTTGTGTCGTTGCCATAGTGACGATGCAGGTGTTCTGCCCAGCCCCAACTGCTCCAGGTCTCTGGGCAGTTTGGGAAGGTGGAAAGGTGGCTCCAGGATGGAGCAAAGGCAGTGTCAGTATCCAGGGAAAGGAAGGCCCACTCTTGCACGAATCTTTGTGCATCGAGCCTCTAATTGTATCAACACAAGTTTATCTATTCTGCAACTGATTTAAATTGCTTACAGATTTTTTGGCTATAAACAATGCCTTTATGAACATTGTGTTTAAGTGTACTGATGCACATTTATGTAATTTTCTTGAGCCTATATTCTTTGAATTGCAGGATCATGAAGAATATGTGACTTTATTAGGTAATGCCAAGTACTTTTCCAAAGTAGTTGTTTACTAGTTTTTTGTTCCAGTTATTAGTGTATTCTACATCCTTCGTCCTATATAATCTTATCTAATAATAGACAAACATGTAAATTGACAGTCCTTCCACTACACTCGTAGCCACTCATAGTGAGTATGCAAATTAACCCAACAAAGATGGTGATTGATTTGCATACAAAGGCACCCAGCACGCGGGTCCTGGGAACATTCTGGCATCCAGGTCACTCTGAGGTAGGCTCCACGTGGGCTCTGAGCAGCCTGGGAAGGGCCTGAGCCAGGGGGCTCCTGGGCAGGGGCAGAGCCAGCAATCGGAGGGAGCTGAGGGTTCCCTTGCCCAGGCCTAAAGTGTTGGCCAGAGGCTTTAGACCTGGGCAGGGGCAGAGCTGGCAATCAGAGGGAGTTGAGGGTCCCCTGTCCAGACTTAAAGTGTCGGCCAGAGGCTTTAGGCCTGGGCAGGGCCTACCCAGCGATTGGTGTGAACTACAGAGAAAACACCTTTTCTGACCGTACGCCACTGGTAATATTCTTAGTAACCTGGGTAATAAGAATTCAAATAGGTGATCTAGGGTTTTTCCACCACGCTTCTGGGAAAAAAAATGAAGGTCCGCTGCTGGAGGGATAAGAAATATCATATCCTGCCCTAGACAGTTTGGCTCAGTAGATAATGTCTTAGCCTGCCAACCGCAGGGTCTGGGTTCAATTCTGATCAAGGGCATGTACCTAGGTTGCAGGCTCCTCACTGGCTGGGGCCCAGTTCAGGACTTATGCAGGAGGCAACCAATCAAAGTGCTTCTGTCTTTCTCTTTCTCTTCCACATTCTCTAAAAGTCAGTGGAAACATATCCTCAGGTGAGGTTAAAAAAAGGAAGAAATATCATATCCTATGAAAGACACATCTTGAAAATGCCTAAAGAAAGTTGTCATTTTTTCATGGTGAAGGGACTGGAGTCGATGAAAACACGTTGGTGGCTGTGGTGACTGTCAGTGGCTGCAGCAGCAAGGTGATGAGGCTGGTGCCTTCCCCTCATCACCCCTGTCACCTCCCACAAAGGGAGACCAGACTGCAGCTTAAGCCTACTCCCCACAGGAAGACATCCGCTGAGGACTCTCAGTATGTGAGAGGGGGCAGGTTGGGCTGAGGGACTCTCCCACCCCCAGTGCATGAATTTCATGCACTGGGCCTCTAGTCCTATCTAATAAAAGAGTAATATGCAAATTGACCATGCCTCTGCTATACCCACCAGCCACACCCACCAGCCAATCAGAGCTAATATGCAAATTAACCCAACCAAGATTACTACGGCCACAGAGAGAGCTGGAGGGAAGCTTGAGTTGCCCCTGGTGATGGAGGAAGCCAAGCTTTCCCCACACCTTAAGCCTCCACTTAAGGCAACAAAGTTTCAATGGCTGTGCAAGCAGAAAGCTTGGCTCCGCTCCAGGCTACAAAGTTTCAATTGTAGAAGATAAATAAACCCAGATACCAGGGCCTCCTCTTGGGTTGTGGCTGGCCTGAAAACCACCACAGGCCCTTCACCCAGGCTACCCCTTGCCCCAAGGGAACACCCACCCTCATCTGGGACACCCTTCAGGGCAAACCAGGTCTCCACTCATGCACCAGGCCTCTATCCTATCTAATAATAGAGTAATATGCAGATTGGTCATCACTCCAACATACAAGATGTGGTCAAAAGATCCTGCCCCCATGTGAACACAAGATGGCCACCACACGATGCCAACAAGGGAGGGAAGTTGGCAGGGACCAGGCCTGCAAGGGAGGGCAGTTGTGAGCGATCAGGACAGCAGGGGAGGGCATTTGGGAGGGACAGATCTGCAAGGGAGGACAGTTGGGGGTGATCTGCAGGGGAGAACAGTTAGGGGTGACCAGGCCAGCAGATGAGGAAAGTTGGGGGTGACCAGGCCTGCAGGGGAGGGCAGTTAGGGGCAAACAGCTGGCAGGGGAAAAGTTAGACATTAATCAGGCTGTCAGGGGAGTGGTTAGGGGGTGATCAGGCTGGCAAGCAGAACCGGTTAGGGGCAAGCTGGAAGGAAGGCAGACAGGTGAGCAGTTGGGAGCCAGCAGTCCTGGATTGTGAGAGGGATGTCCAACTGCCCGTTTAGACCCAGGTCTAAACGGGCAGTTGGACATCCCTCAAGAGGTCCCAGATTGGAGAGTGAGCAGGCTGGGCTGAAGGACACCCCCTTCCCACCGTACATGAATTTCGTGCATCGGACCTCTAGTCCTATATAATAAGGAGCTAATATGCAAATGGTCATCACGCCTTAACGCAGTGGTTCTCAACCTTTCTAATGCCACGACTCTTTAATGCAGTTCCTCATGTTGTGGTGTCCCCCAGCCATAAAATTATTTTTGTTGCTACTTCATAACTAATTTTGCTACTGTTATGAATTGTAATGTAAATATATTTTTTCCCGATGGTCTTAGGCTCTACAGCAGCAATTCTCAACCTATTGAGAACTGCTTGCCTAAGACCATCGGAAAACACAGATACTGGCTGTGCCTGCGGCCAGCCTGAGGAAGGGAAGCCTGGGTCCTGGGTGCTTGCGGCAGCTGGCTGGAGGAGGGAATCCTAGGTCCTGGGTACAAGTCAGCGACAGGAGTGATCAGGCCACTAGGAGAGCTGTTAGGGGCAATTAGACAGGCAGGCAGAGGTGGTTAGGGGTGATCAGGCAGGCAGGTGAGTGGTTAGGAGCTAGTGGTCCTGGATTAGGGGAGGCAGTTGGACATCCCCTGAGGGTCTCAGATTAGAGAGGGTGCAGGCTGGGCTGAGGAACCCCTCCTCCCCTCCACCCACATGCGTGAATTTCATGCACCAGGCCTCTAGTAAACAACAATAATTAGGATCAGATATTTTAATTCTAGTCTATTTGGTGGATATGTAGTTGCACCTGGTTTCAGTCTCCCTAATTATAAATGAAGTGCACACCTTTTCATATCTTGGTCATTTGGGTTTCATCTTTCATGAAATGTCTTTGAAATTTTTTGACCATTTTTCTGTTGAAATGCATGCATTTTTCTAGAGTTGGGTCTTCTGAACATGAATCTTTTGCTGGATGTATCTGATGCAAATAATTTTTGTTACTGGTTTCTTTTGAGGAACAGAGAATTTCTTCTTTTTGATACAGACATGTTTATCAATGTTTTCTTTATGGCTAGTGTTTCCCTCCCTTCTTCCCTTCATTCCTTCCTTTGTTGTTTTTGTTTGTTTGTTTTGGTTTGGTTTTTTTGGTGTTTTTTTAAATATATTTTATTGATTTTTTACAGAGAGGAAGGGAGAGAGACAGAGAGTCAGAAACATCAATGAGAGAGAGACATCCATCAGCTGCCTCCTGCACACCTCACACTGAGGATGTGCCCACAGCCAGGACACATGTCCCTGACCGGAATCGAACCTGAGACCTTCCAGTCCGCAGGCAGACGCTCTATCCACTGAGCCAAACGGGTCTCGGCTCTTCCTTTGTTTTTTACAGGAATTTCCCCCTCTTCCAAGATCATGAATATACTTTGATGGTCTTTTCAAAATGTTTTGCTTTGTCTTTTCACATTTAGGTCTACAGTCCACCTGAAATTGACTTTGTGTATGGTGTGAGATATTTAAATCTTTAAGTTTAGTAAGGGATTCACTTGGTTTATATGGTCCAGATTATAATTTAAGTCTTTTACTTTGATATCTACATATATAAAAGCCTAAGCAACTGAACAACTAGTAGCTATGATGCGCACTGACCACCAGGGGACAGACAATGTAGGAACTGCCAGTACAACCCCACAGCCAAACTCCTGCAGCCAGCCAATCTTCCATGCTCCCCCCACCCACCCCATCCCCCCAGCTGCCCTGATCAACCCTGATCACTGACCAGGCTGAGGGACCCACATGTGCAAAAATTTGTGCACTGAGCCTCTAGTTACTTATAATTTAAATTCATCTGGAACTATAAAATACTCTTGAATTTTGACTAGTTATGTTAGATGTGGTATATAATTAGGGTGATCATATATATAGCCTTGTTTGCCCTGGTAGAAAGTCCTTGTTTTTGTCTGTGGTCTGGCATAATTATTAGTGCATTCCTTTAAAAAATATATTTTTATCATGATTTTTAAAATTGATTTTGAGAGAGAAACATCAACCGCTGCCTCCTGCCCACTCCCTGCTGGGGATCAAGCTCACAACCTGGACATGTGGCCTGACCAGAAGTTGAACCAGTGATTTCTTGGTGCATGAGACAATACTCAATCCACTGAACAACACCAGCTAAGCAGAACAACCCTTTTCTCTCTTGAAAATATTTTAGTTTGGGTGATAAATAGTATAGTTATATTATAGCTAATAAAAAACCTAACCCCAAATGTATTGCTAAATGGATAATGTCCTTTATTTTTGCTAGAGATTTTACAGATTAGCTCTTAATTCTATAAAAATGAAATTAGTTAAGTTTGATAGACTTCGATACTCAGAATCTTCTAAATAAACGTCAGGAAGTCTTAAAGACAACCTAGAAAGGCTTTGATGTCTGACTATAGTTGTTTCTATCACATCTGAGTGTATTTTATTCCTATCACTGATTGTGACCTACATGTAATCTTCCTTGTTTATTTGTATGTGTCTATTATCAGTCTTCACTCCCTCCCCCATAGAATGAGTTCCTGAGATGAACAAATGTTTCTTTTTTCTTTCTTTTTTTTAATATGTTTTACTGATTTTTTACTGAGAGGAAGGGAGGGGGACAGAGAGTTAGAAACATTGAAGAGAGAGAGACATCGATCAGCTGCCTCTTGCACGCCCCCTACTGGGGATGTGCCTGCAACCAAGGTACATGCCCTTGACTGGAATCGAACCTGTGACCCATCCGTCTGCAGACCGACGCTCTATCCACTGACCCAAACCAGTTTCAGCCAAATGTTGTTTTAATGAATGAGTGTAAACCTTTTAGCATTTAGTTTGTTAACCTTGTAGAAATTTCTTGGGCATATATCCAAATAATACTTTTCCATGTTTACAATAGTATTTCTTTAAAATTAATACACCTAACATACATTGCCCCCTCCCCTTTCAAAAAAAGTAACCAATTTTGGAGAATTGGAGTACAAGAGGATATAATCATTGACAAAATTATATTATCAAGGAGACAGTTTAATCTTTTAATGTTTAAAGTTCAACTGTAATTTCTTTTTTAATATTTTCAAAATTGACTTTAGAGTAAAAGGGAGAGGGAGAGAGAGAAACAAAACATCAATGTTGAGAGAGGCTGAAACCGGTTTGGCTCAGTGGATAGAGCGTCAGCCTGTGGACTGAAAGGTCCTACGTTCGATTCCGGTCAAGTGCTTGTACCTTGGTTGTGGGCACATCCCCAGTAGGGGGCATACAGGAGGCAGCTGATTGATGTCTCTCTCATCGATGTTTCTAACTCTCTATTCCTCCCCCTTCCTCTCTGTAAAAAATCAATAAAATATATATATATTTTTAAATGTTGAGAGAGAATCATCAGTCAGCTGCCTCCTGAACACCACCACCAAGGATCAAGCCTGATACTCAGGCACATGCCCCAACCAGTGACCTCAACCACAGCCATACCAGACTGGCTCAATTGTAATTTTCAAGAATCAGTTCAGAATATTTGAGGGATTTGCAAAGTTGTGATATACATGCATAGTTTGTGGAGTATTTGCAGTTATATATGTGAATATGATGCCCAAGCATATACTAGATCCTGGATTCCAAGAGATTCCCTTCAAAGTAGAAGGTCCATGAAATCAGGATTTTTGTCTCATTCATTGTTCTGTCCTTAGTATCTAGTACATAGTATGCTCCTGGCAGATATTAGACTAAATGAAAGGATATTTGTAGTTACTGAAAATTTCTAATTATGGGAATTTCAAAGTTCAAGGAAGTACACATTTCTTGTAAACATAAATTTTAACACTGTTTAAATAAAATGAGCTAAGGTGAATGAAATTTATATCTAACATATTTAGTTAGCTGTACCTGGATAATCCACTACTCATATGAAAACCAGATTGCCACTGCAGTGGGAAAAGAAATTTTGTGAAAAAGAATCCTCATAGTAAAAGCCGAATATGTCTGACCATTCATTCAACCAGTCACTATGACGCACACTGACCACCAGGGGAAAGATGCTCTGGCCAGTGAGGTTAGTTTGCTGCTGAGGTCTGGCCAATTGGGACTGGGTGAGATGAGCAGGACACACTTTGGAGCCCTCCTGCGGTCCCTCCCCAGCCCTGATTGTGGGCTGGTGGGTCCCTCAGCCTGGCCTGGGCCCTTGCAATCGGATCTCTTGGGGGGTGTAATAGAGCCAGTTTTAGCCTGATCCCCACAGACCAGGGTGAGGGGATCTCACCAGTGCATGGATCTGTGCATCAGGCCTCTAGTGATATATATGTATATGTATATGTATGTATATATGTATATGTATATATGTATATGTATGTAAGCTAGCTGCTTTTAAAATGGTTTGTCCTTAAAATCAAGGGTTTAATGGAGGAATATAAAAAAGGGTAAACTAATAATAATTTCCATAATTATCTTCTAAGTGTTGACCATTGGCATAGCTTACCCACTTCTTGATTGTTAATTAGCTACTTAATCATAAATTCTAGTGAGAGTGGGAAAGCTTGATATGATGGATGAAACACCCATGAAGTGCTGTATTGATTTCTTGCATTCTCACAGGAGTTGGGGACCTGAAATTAGCAGTTCATAAAATCACTACCTAGAATGTCAAAGATCTAGTGAAACTTCAAGCTGTGATTTCTTTTGGTTTGCCCCATTTAATCAGGTTGCCAGAACTTGGAGCCTTGGAAACAGTTTATTGTTACAGTACAGTCCATAGATGTACTTGGTAATTACGGGAGTCTGAAGCCAGGTGCCAAAACTAACTTATTTTCCAGTGGAATAAAATAAGCCATGAATCAGAAGTAGAGAAAACACCATAAAGCCTGAAGAAAATATAGTAGTAGAAGAAAAGAGTAAAAACATCTTTATCTTGTTATGTGCATGACATAACAGCAGTAAGTGCAGATGATTTAACTTGAATGTATTACTGCATGTAGAAGATGCTCTCTATAGGCATAATTTATGTTTCATTTTCTCTATGCTGCTTTAAAGTATCACTTTAATGAACCATTTTTAAAACTGGATGTCATTGAAGTAAAAAATCATAATGGGCAAAGTGTGAGTCTAAAACATATTTTATTCAATAAGGTTCTTGTCATTTTGTAGAGTGTGTGTTTGTTTCTGGAAGAAAATGTGACCCAAAAGGGCGGTTGAATACTTGGTAGCTCTTTGATCTTGGGCAATTTATTTAAGCTTAGCTTTAACTTCTTTATTTTTTAAATAATACCCATATTTCAGAGTCTTTCTGAAAATTAAATTAGTATCAAAAGTAACTAGTTTATTGAAGCACTTAATAGAGTAGCTATCTCGTTAATTATGTTAACCTAGACATGCTATCAGTTTCACTCTAAATAATATATTCACTATCCCCATGGTCATACTGTATTTCTATTTTCCTGCATGACTATTCCAGTTCTTCTGTTTTCCTCAGACCTCCACACCTCCTCCCTATCTTTGCTTTCAGCCCGTGAACATTGCATCCTATTTAATAGAGAAAAAAAATAGCAAACATGCGAATTTTGATGAGCTCGTCCTACATGTACTTAGTTAACTATGCTCAAAATCTCAACCTTGTCTCTAGATAGACAAACTAATCTTGTCTCTAAGGCCACCCTTCATTTGATGATTCAAGAACACTGTTTCAGCAATTTTCTACTCCTATATGTTCAGTTTTTCCTTCTCTGCCAGATTTTTTCTATTTATAGATAGGCTGTTGTTTCACCCATATTAAAAACAGTAACAACAAAACACTACAATTCTTTTTTTTAAATGAATCGTTATTGTTCAGATTATTACAATTGTTCCTCTTTCTTCCCCCATATTTCCCCTCCACCTGGTTCCCACCCCACCCTCTGCCCTTACCTCTCCCCTATTGTCCTCAACCATAGGTGTATGATTTTTGTCCAGTCTCTCCCTGTACCCCTCCTCACCTCTTTCCCCCTGAGAATTAATCAGTCCACTCCCTTTTTATGCCCCTAATTCTATTATATTCACTAGTTTATTCTGTTCATCAGAATTCCAATTCACTTGATTTTCAGATTCACTTGTTGATAGATATGTATTTATTGTTCATAATTTTTGCCTTTACTGTTTTCTTCTTCCTCTTCTTAAAGCATACCTTCTGGTTTGGTGTTGATGAACTCCTTAAGTTTTTTCTTATCTGTGAAGCTCCTTAACTACCCATCAATTCTGAATGATAGCTTTGCTGGGTAGAGTAATCTTGGTTCTTGCTATTCATCACTTGGCACTCCCATCTGGCGTGCATAGTTTCTGTTGAGAAATCAGCTGACAGTTGAATGGGTGCTACCCTGTTGGTAATTAACTGTTTTTCTCTTGCTGCTTTTAATATTCTCCATCTTTTTTTTTAATATATTTTATTATTAATTTTTTACAGAGAGGAAGGGAGAAAGAGAGAAACATCAATGAGAGACATCAATCAGCCACCTCCTGCACGCCCCCTACTGGGGATGTGACCGCAACCAAGGTACATGCCCTTGACCGGAATCAAACCCTGGGACCTTTTGGTCCGCAGGCCAACGCTCTATCCACTGAGCCAAACCGGTTTTGGCTTCTCTCTTTGTCTTTTGCTCTTGGTATTTTAATTATGATGTGTGATTGTGTGGTCCTCTTTGGATTGCTTTTGATTGGGGTTCTGTGCACCTCCTGGACTTGTAAATCTATTTCTTTTACCAGGTGGGGGAAGTTTTTAGTCATTATTTCTTCAAATAGGTTTTCAGTATCTTGCACTCTCTCTTCTTCTGGCACCCCCATAATTCTGATGTTGGTATGCTTGAAGTTGCCCTAGAGGCTCCTTACACTATCTTCAAATTTTTTTATTCTTTTTGCTTTTTGCTTTTTGCTTTTCTAGTGGAGTGTTTTTTGCTTCTTTATATTTCAAATCTTTGACTTGATTCTTGTGATCCTCTACACTGCTGTTAGGTTTCTGTATAATAATTTTTATTTCAGTCAGTGTATGTTTAATTTCTAGTTGGTTCTTTTTCATCTCCTCTTGGGTCTCACTAAATTTATCCATTTTTTTCTAGGAAATTCTTAAAAAACTTATAACCATGGTTTTGAACTCTATATCCAGTCATTGGTTTTCCTCCATTTCTTTTGGTTGTGATCTGTTCTTTTAGTCTCTGCATATTTCACTGCTTCCCTGATGGTAGTGTAGCTTTGTGTGCTAGGTGTCCTATGTGGCCCAGTAGCTCTGCCTCCCCAGAGGTGGACACTCTTGGTGCACCCCTTTGTGGACTGTGTATATAGCCTTGTTGTAGTAAGTCTTGATTGTTGTTGGTGTCACTGGGGGAAATTGACCTCCAAGCCAGTTGGTTGTGAGGATCAGCTGTGTCTGCACATATGCATTTGCCTCCAGTCTGCTGCCTTTCCCATGTGCGTGTACAAGCTTCCAGAACTCTGCCTTTCAGTTCCCCTGAGTTTCCATCCGCTTTAAGGACCCGTATGAGTCTGGGTCCCCAGGGTCTTGCCCAAAACTGGAGTTCAGTGCAGTTGGACCTGGATTTCAGTGCTGTTGTGAGGTTCTGTTTTCTTCCCACTAGAGGAAGTCAGGCACAATCAGCAGTCAGCCCTCTGTGTGTACACTTTTGCGAGCCCCCAGACTTCTGTCTTTCGTGGCTCCCCTAAGTTTCTGCGCACTCCTTCCTTTTCACAACAGTCCAGACTCCCCCTATGAGTCTTGCCTAGAGCTGGGGTTCAGTGCAGTTGGGATTTTCTGTCTCCCTCCTGTTAGAGGAAGCCAGCCAGACCCTCCTCCGCCTGTCCTCTCCACCTGTGTGTCTCCATACCTCAGCTTTTTACAGCTCCTCTGAGTCTTCGTGAGTCCCTCTCTTTACTTCTAGTTGTAGAATTTCCACTCAGCCAGCTTTCCTGTGGTTCTGGATGGTGTCCGTTCTGTCTTTTAGTTGTAGTTTTGAAATTGTTGTGCGAGGCAGCAGCTTAGGTGTTCACCTATGCTGCCATCTTTGTTTCTCCAAAACACTATAATTCTCAACAGCATTTCCATCTCCAGGTCTATCCTTCCTTTTTATCAATACTTCCTGAAGTTTTCTGCACCATCTGTTTTTATTATTGTTTGAACCCACTTTATTTAGGGTATTTATTCCCACAAGTAAGAAATGTCTTACCAAGGTTGCCAAAGACTTCTGTGTTACTAAATCTAGTGGTTGTTTCTTATCCTCAGTCTGCTTGACTGATCAGCAATATACTACACAATTGATGTTTTCACCTTGAAACACTTCCTTCACTTGTTATCATCCTGATTTTGTCTCATACCTCACTGGTTTCATCTCCATCTCCTTTGTTGATTCTTAAGTTCTTAAACCTCTAAATGTTGGAGAGCTCCAGGGTTAGTTGGTTCTTTCTCTCTTAAAAAATTACTTACACTCTGGCCAGTATGAATTAGTTGGTTATCATCCCATGCATTAAAAAGGTGACCTGTTCAATTCCCTGTCAGGGCACATACCCAGATTTCCAATTCGATCCTTGGTCAGGATGCATGTGGGAGGGAAATGGATGTTTCTCTCTTCTTCTTTCGCCTTTCCTCTCTAAAATCAATGAAAAGTAGAAAAAATATTTACTTACTTTATCATTTGTATTCTTCTCTTGATCTCATCTAGTTCATAGCTTCAAATACTGTCTATACATTACTGTTATCTCTAACCTGGACCTCTTAACTTGTGATTTGTATAGTAAATCCTCACTTAAGATTTTCAGTGGGTTCTGTGACTTTAAGTGAAACAGTGTATAATGAACCCAATTATATTGTAGGCTAATTGATATAAACAAGAGTTAAGTTCCTACAATATCAATGTTCAAATGAAAAGATGTTATTCTAGAACCTGCTATGAATCAAACTGTCTCATTAACATTACCTGGAGGAATCTCTACTGGCATCTACTATTCCACATGTCCCAAACCTGTTTCTCCATTAGGTTTCTTCATCTAATTGAATGACAACTTATTCTTTTAGTTGGTAAAACCAAAAACTTCTGAGCCATCTTTAATTCCTTTGTTCCTCTCACACTTCATATGTTTCTGATTCTATCAGTTCTACTTTCAAAATATATGCAGAATTTGACCTTTTACCACCTCTACTGCTCTATTCTGGTCCATTATCTCTTACTAGTATATTTATAGATACCCAGGGTTCCTGTTTCTTGTTTACAGTGTTGGCCTTTTACTTGATTCTCTTTTGCCCTCAATTTTTTCTTGAGTACATCATTCTCATTGTAAAAGCAAAGAACATGGAATGTGTAGGTGGCAAATTTTTTAGTGAACTGTGATTTTCTTGATTACTTGATTGATTGGTCAGCTATATTATTCCAAATTCAGAATCTTTTTCCTATAGAACTTTGAAGTTACTGGTTTGCCGCCTTCTAACATTCTATTGTTGCTGATGCCAGTGTAATTCTCAGTCATTTTCTCTCTGGAGATTTTGTTCTTGGAGTTCAGAAGTGTTGCAACACTGGTGTGTTTTTTTCCTGAGTGGTTCTTTGAAGAGTAAATCTGAAGAATCAGGTCTCTTTAATGTAATAAATTGTCCTATCTCTCTCTATCTGTGACTCTCTCTCTTTGTGACTCTCAGATTAGTTTCTGATTTCTTTCCGTCCCTTCCACCCCGTGTGTGTGTGTGTGTGTGTGTGTGTATGTGTTTTAATTTTTATTGAATGCATTTATCTTTTTTCCTTATGTCATATATTCATATCTCTGTCTCTTGATTTTATAGTTTGGGAGATTACAGCCACAAGGAATAATCCCCAATTGAAAGCAGTTTCAGTTAAGATTAAATTTAGATTGTAGATTAGACACACTTTTCTTTCCTGTTGATAAAACCTAGTAAAACTTCATGAGAATGACTTCTTTGAAAAGGCATAGGGAGGAACCAAGATGGCAGCATAGGAGAACACCTAAGCCGCTGCCTCGCAAAACAATTTCAAAACTACAACTAAAAGAACGGACACCATCCAGAACCACAGGAAAGCTGGCTGAGTGGAAGTTCTACAACTAGAAGTAAAGAGAGGGACTCATGAAGACTCAGAGGAGCTGTAAAAAACTGAGGTATGGAGACATACTTGTGGAGAGGACGAACGGAAGAGGGTCTGGCTGGCTTCCTCTAGCGGGAGGGAGACAGAAAATCCTAACTACACTGAACCCCAGCTCCAGGCAAGACTCATATGGGGGAGTCTGGATTGTTGTGAAAAGGAAGGAGTGCATGGAAACTTAGGGGAGCCACAAAAGACAGAGGTCTGGGGTGCGCAAAAGTGCTCACACACAGCGCTGACTGCTGATTGTACCTGGCTTTGTCTAGCAGGAGGAAAACAGAACCTCACAACAGCACTGAAATCCAGGTCCAACTGCACTGAACCCCAGTTTCGGGCAGAGGTCTGGAGGCAAATGCGCATGTGCAGACACAGCTGATCCTCACAACCAATTGGCTTGGAGGTCAATTTTCCCCAGTGATACCAACAACAGTCAAGAATTAACTACAACAAGGCTGTACACACAGTTCACAAAGGGGTGCACCTAGAGTGTCCACCTCAGGTAACCGGGGAGGCAGAGCTATTGGGCCACATAGGACAGTGAGCACACAAAGCTACTCTACCAACTCGGGAAAGCATCCAAAATTCGGAGACAAACAGATCACAAATGAAAGAAATGGAGGAAAACAAATGACTGAATATAGAGTTCAAAACCACAGTTACAAGGTTTTTCAAGAATTTCCTAGAAAAAATGGATACATTTAGCGAGACCCAAGAGGAGATGAAAAGGAATCAACTAGAAATTAAACATACAGTGACTGAAATAAAAAAATATTATACAGAAACCTAACAGCAGACTAGAGGATCGCAATAATCAAGTCAAAGATTTGAAACACAAAGAAGCAAAAAACACTCCACTGGAAAAGAAAAAAGAAAAAAATTTTAAAATGTGAATATAATGTAAGGAACCTCTGGAACAACTTCAAGCATACCAACATCAGAATTATGGGGGTGCCAGAAGAAGAGAGAGAGCAAGATACTGGAAACCTATTTGAAGGAATACTGACTGAAAACTTCCCCCACCTGGTAAAAGAAATAGACTTACAAGTCCAACAAGTACACAAAACCCCAAACAAAAGCAATCCAAAGAGGACCACACCAAGACACATCATAATTCAAATACCAAGGGCAAAATACGAGAATATTAAAAGCAGCAAGAGAAAAACAGTTAATTACATACAAGTGAGCACCCATAGGATTGTTAGCTGATTTCTCAACAGAAACTATGCAGGCCAGATGAGAGTGGCAAAAAATATTCAAAGTGATGAATAGCAAGAACCTACAACCAAGATTACTCTACCCAGCAAAACTATCATTCAGAATTGAAGGGCAGAGAAAGAGCTTCACAGATAAGAAAAAGCTAAAGGAGTTCATCAATACCAAACCAGTATTATATTAAATGCTAAAAGGTAAGTGGAAGAAGAAAACGGTAAAGCTAAAAATTATGAACAACAAATACTTATCTATCAACAAGTGAATCTAAATATCAAGTGAATTGGAAATCTGATGAACAGAATAAACTTGTGAATATAATAGAATTAGGGGCATAGAAAGGGAGTGGACTGACAATTCTCAGGAGGAAAGAGATAAGGGTTCAGGGAGAAACTGGACACAAATCATACACCTATGGATGAGGATAATGCAGGGGAGGTAAGGACAGAGGGTGGGGTGGGAGCCGGGTGAAGGGGAGATATGGGGGGGGTGGAGAAGAGGAACAATTTTAATCTGAACAATAAAGTTTTATTAAAATAAAAAAAGGCATAAACTCATAAATCACAGAGTCAATTTTCACAGGAGACAATAACAACACAATTTTGGAGGCTGAAAAGGAAATGGATGAGTTTAAATGACTTCTTAGCAGAATTGAGAAAGCTACACTACAAGGTCGTGGGTAAAGCCCGTAAATAGCTTGATTTCCACCCAGACCACTAAAAGGCACAGGAATTCGCATCAGCAGGTGCTAATAGAAACTAGAAGACTGAAGTAATTAGGGGTAAAGATGGAACTAAAAACTGGAAGATTATGCCCTAGCTGGTCTGGTTCAGTGGGTAGAGTGTCAGCCTATGAACAGAAGGGTAAGAGTTCGATTCCATTGAGGAGCACATGACTGGGTTGCAGGCTCCATCCCCAGTGGGGGGCATGCATGAGGCAGCTGATCAATGATTCCCTTTCATCCTTGATGTTTTTCGCTCTCTCTCCCTTTCCTTTCCTCTCTGAAATGAATAAAAATATATTTGAAAAATAAGTAAGAACTGGAAGATTAACTCAGTTTGTTTCAGTATACCCTCTTGCATTTTATACGATTGGATAGCTACTCCTCTTGAATTCTGTTACTCTCTGGAGAGCATAAGAGAAATTCTGGAGCCTAAACACAATTAAGATCACAGATAATCTACCACACTAAAGATAGCAAATGGGGAAAATAGAGGGAAAGCTGGTATCTGCCTGGTGCTTCTTATTTGATAAGCTATTAATCCATGAGAATTACTGAGTGCCAACTCTGACTACATGCTAGTCACTGTGTTGTTCTAGGAAACAAAGAGCAATGCAGACCAAGGTTCTTAAGGATACTGCATTATCATAAGGTTCCTTTGAACTGGGATGCTCCTCCCCTACTCTACATGGCTGTTGAAGAAGTGAGCAATGCAACAAATTTTGATAGAAGTCACTAAGGAAAGAGAAGAACAGCTCTGAAAGGCTCAAGTGCCAATAAAATGTGTCAGATAACAGGTTCAGGGACCCCTATCCTCCAAATCCCTTTTTATTTAGCTTCTACTGATAAATTTATCTCACTCAGTTTGTCATCTGAATGGCAGGCTAACACGTCTTGAGTTTTCTTGATGTTTTATAGGGAGCCAATAAGGTGGCATTCCAGAATACAGCTTTAGGAAATTTTTGCAAAATTTGATTGGGAGTGAGGGTGAAGTTGACTATACCGTAGTGACGTCAGTTGGAGTCTTTTTTTTTTTTTTTTACATTTTTTAATTGATTTCAGAGAAGAAGGGAGAGAGCTAGATATAAACACCAATAATGAAAGAAAATCATTGATCGGCTGCCTCCTGCATGCACCCAACTAGTGATCAAGTGCCCAACCCAGGCTTATACCCTGACCAGGAATCAAACTGTGACTTCCTGATTCATAAGTCAATGCTCAACCAATGAGCCATGCCAGCCATAATCAGTTGGAATCTTTTAAGATAAAATGTAGGCTTAAACTAATTAAAATAGAGAGGAAGGAACAAACAGATACATGAGAAATTAGGAGAATGGGTTGGACTTTTAAAAATTGACTGGATAAACCTGGCTGGTGTTGCTCAGTGGTTGAGCATTGACCTATGAACCAGAAGGTTACAGTTTGATTCCTGGTCAGGGCACATGCCCATGTTGCAAACTTGGACCTCAGTAGAAGGCATGCAGGAGGAAGCCAATCAAAATATTTTCTCTCATCATTAATGTTTCTATCTCCCCCCTCTTTTCTTCTCTGAAATCAATAAAAACATATTTCTTTAAAAATTGAACAAGGAACAGAGAAATTGGGCAGTAGTGCATATAGTGGTTTCTACCAACTAAATTAGGAATGGATCAGGAGGGAATCAGGTTTATCCTTTTGGATTTTGCTTGAACATTATTTCTCCTGTAAAGCATTCCCTGATTCTAGATAGGAAGTGTTAGGTATACCCACCCGTGTTCTCATTTTATCTTCTCTTTTCTCTGTGCTTATCAGCTTTTCTTATTGTTTCAGTATCTTTTCCTTCCTTGTATATGGCAAGTTAACTATTTGTTGATCACATGAAGGGTTATTATTTCTGAAAATTTTCCTTGGTCAGAAAATGCATAGTGAAATAACTTAATATTTCATAGAAAAAGACAGTGTGATAAATGAAGGCAGTATTAAGGATATTGTATTCTCTTAGATTGGTAATAATGAGTATGGATAAATTTTCTTTTGCCATTCTATGATTTATAGAAATGTTTCAAGATCTTCCTTACCTAATAATGTTTTCACATTATTAATTTTGTTATTGTATCACCATCTAAATTTTTAAACGTTTTTTTTTAATTTGTTTAACAATTCTCTCGTCATGCCTCTCCCTAAATTCTTATTATCACTGTAATTATTCTCTTACACTCAGTCTGAAATTCTCATTTGAGGAAAAGATATGTCTGAGTAAATCAATATGTATTAGTGATTCAGGGGGAAGAATCTTGCATGGAGGAATATTGGAGTTGCAAATGAGGGGAGCTAATTAACTGAGCAAGATCTCAAATCTTTAAGTATAGGAGATGACTCTGGGTGAAAAGAAATATAGTGGTTTTGCGGGCAGTGTCCCTTGGTGGGGGCAGGGTGGAAATGGAGGCACTGACTTATCCCTGTGGCCACCTGCTTTGTCCCTGTGGCCACCCGCTAGAGCCTGGTGAGCATGGGAAGGGGAAGCCCTTTAAGTTCCTAGGAATTTCAGATGTCGAGAATATTTCCTGTGCACGAGATTTAGTATTACGTGGTTCATTAGGATCTGTTGTAGCTGGCCTTGGGCATTTTTTATTAGATAGTGGAATTAAAAGATCATGTGGTGTTGGAGTAGGAGGATTTATCTTGGTGACTTTACAATGCTGGTTCTATTGTAGTTATAATTATGCAAACCTAAGAATCCAGGAAAGAATCACCAGAGAAGGAATTAAAAGTAAGATTTTATGTGAAAGTACTCACTATGGTCCTAAAAGAAATGGCCACAGCAGCAACTGAATGGAGTTTTGAGCATAGAAACCCAAATATATTCACTGAAGTCAGTGTGAACAAAATAGAGATCAACTATGTAAAACATCAGATGTACCATAAGAATGTGTGTATGTATGTTGTAAAAAAAGGAAGGAAGGAAGAAGATAAGGGTCTTTCCCAGAAGACTGCAGGAAAGCATGAAGAACTTATTTCCATATGGAAATATCACTGGTAGAGGTGTGTGTGTGTGTGTGTGTGTGTGTGTGTGTGTAAGTAAATATTTTTTTATTTTTTTAATATATTTTATTAATTTTTTACAGAAAGGAAGGGAGAGGGATAGAGAGTTAGAAACATCGATGAGAGAGAGACATCGATCAGCTGCCTCCTGTATGCCCCACACTGGGGATGTGCCCACAACCAAGGTACATACCCTTGACCAGAATCAAACCTGGGACCTTTCAGTCCGCAGGCTGACGTTCTATCCACTGAGCCAAACCGGTTTCAGCTGTAAATATTTTTTTAAAAACCAGCAATTTATCACTCATTTGTTGATGGAAGTTTGAGTTGTTCCCACCTTTCGGCTGTTATGAGTAACTAGAGGCCCAGCATACGAATTTGTGCATGGGTGATGCCTGGCCAGCCCAGCCCCAATTAGAGTGGATCAGGGCTGAGCCTGGCAGGGGCGGGAGGTTGGCTGGCCAGCCCGCCTGGATTGGGGCCCTGATCAGGGCCTCCATCAGGGCCAGGCCAGCTGGGGAAAGGGGTTGCAGGCCTCGATTGGGGTTGGGGGGCCAATAGGCCCCACCCTCGATTGGGGTTGGGGGGCCAATTGGGTGCTGGGCTGGCCATGGGGAGGGGGTGTGGGTGATGGGCCGGCGAGACCTTGCCCCCAAATGGGGTGGATGGGTGTGCTGATCAAAGGCCAGCAGCCTGGGGGAGGGGCTGCAGGAGATTGGCTGGCCAACCCCCACCCCTGTTGGGGTCAGGAGGGCAATCATGGGTGGGACCAGCTTGGGGAAGGGACTGTGGGCTAATCAGGATTGTGGGGGCCCATCGGGTGTGGCCGGCTGAGGTGGCTGCAGGAGGTTGGCCAGCCAGTCCTAACCCCTATTGAGGTGGGGTGGTGATCAGAGGTGGTGCTGGCCAGGGGAAGGCGCTGTAGGCCAATCAGGGTGGTGGGGTCCCTGCTCAGCAACCATCGCCTCCTCTCCCGACCCCACTGGGGCCTTCGGACCCAATCACCCCAGCTCTGATCAGCCTGGCCCTAATAGCCAGCCAGGCCTAGGCACCCCACCCATGCATGAATTTTGTGCACTGGGCCTCTATAGTTTTTATATGTGGAATAAGGTAGGTTCCAAACTCACTCTTTCGTATGTGGTCATCCAGGTGTCCCAGAACCTTTTTTTGAAGAGACTATTCTTTCCCTTTTGGGTGGTCTTGGACCCTTGTCTAAAATTAATTCGCCATAGTTGTTTGGGTTTATTTCTGGACTTTATTCCATTCCATAAATCTGTATGTCTATCTTATGCCAGTACCACACTGTTTTGACTACAGCTTTATAGAAGGTTTTGAAATCTGGAAGTATAGATCCTCTTAACTTTTTCAAGGTTCTTTGACTGTTCAGGCTCCCTTAAAGTTACATATGAATTGAGGATTGGTTTTCAATTTCTGAAGAAAAGAAAAAGAAAAAAGTCCATTGCAATTTTGATAGGGATTGTACTAAATCTGTAGAAAACTTATGAAGCATCATAATTTTAAGTCTTCAAGTTCAAGAACATGATGGCTTTCCATTTATTTAAATGTTTACTTCAGCAGGGGGTTGTAATTGTCTGTGTGCAAGTCTTTCACTTCCTTAGTTAAATTTATTCCTAGATATTTTATTTTTTTTTGAATACTGTTATAAATGGTATTATTTTTTAATTTTTTTTTTTGGATTGGTCATTGTTGCTATATGTAAACACAATTTTTGTGTGTTGGTGTTATAACATTGCTGAATTTATTAGCTCTTGTAGATTTTTTTAAATGAATTTCTTGTCTTTTCTATACATGAAATCCTGTCATCTTCAAAAAGAGATAGTTTTACTTCTTCCTCTCCAATTTGGATACCTATTATTTCTCTTGCCTGATTGTGCTGGCTAGGCCTTCTGATACATTGTTGAATAGTAGCAGTGAAAGTGGGCATCCTGGTCTTTTTTCTTTTTTTTTTTTTTAATATATTTTATGGATTTTTCACAGAGAGGAAGGGAGAGGGATAGAAAGTCAGAAACATCGATGAGGGAGAGAATCAATCAGCTGCCTCCTGCACACCCCACACTGGAGATATGCCCGCAAACAAGGTACATGCCCCCAACCAGAATCGAACCCAGGACCTTTCAGTCCGAAGGCTGACGCTCTATCCACTGAGCCAAACCGGTCTCGGCTGGTCTTTTTTCTGATCTTAGGGAAAAGCTTTCGGTCTTTCATCACTGAATATGTTAGCGGTGGATTTCTTATATGCCCTTCATCTTAAAGAAGTTCTCTTCTATTCCAAGTTCACTAAGTGTTCTTATCGTGAAATCATGTTAGATTTTGTCAAATGTTTCTCTTCTACGTCTATTAAGAGGATTGTGTGGGACTCCCCCTTTCAGTCTATTAATGTGGAATATTATACTGATTTGTTGAACCACCCTTGCATTCTTAGGATAAAATCCCAGTTGGTCAAGGTATATAATTTTCTAAGTGTATTGTAGGATTAGTTTGCTAGTATTTTTTTTTTTTTTGAGAATGTTTGTGTTCATATATTCATAAGAGAGATTGATTTGTAATTTTCTTACGGTCTCTTTGTCTGGTTTTTGGTATCAGGCTACTAATGCTGATCTGTTAGCATGTGTTAAGTGTTTCCTCTTTTTTTTGAAGGAATTTGAATAGGATTGATCTTAATTCTTTTTTTAATGTTTGATAAAATTCACCGGTAAAATCATCTGGTTCTGGTTCTGGTTCTTTGGAGGTTTTCAATTATTAGTCCAATCTCTTGTAGGTCTGTTGAGATTTTCTGTTTTTGTTTTTGTTTTGTTTTTCTTGAATCACTTTTGGTAACTAGTAATTTTTCTGTTTCATCTAAATTATCTAGTTTGTTTTGACATACGATTATCTTATAAGCCTTTTAATTTCCATAAGACTGGTAGTAGTTAGTATCCTTGTTCTCATTTCTCATTTTAGTTATTTGCATCATCTCACCTTTATCTGTAGTCACTATATCCAAGGTTTCTATATTTTGTTGATCTTTTTAGAAAACCCAACTTTTGGTTTTGTTGATTATTTTGTTGTTGTTTATCTCTGCTCTTATCTGTGTTACTTTGCTGGATTTGGGGTTTATTTGTGTGAGTTTTTCTAGTTTCTTAAGGTGTAAATTTGATTTTTTTTTTTTAGATTATAAAGCAATTAATCTATCTTTTGAATATGTGGTTATTGTTAGTCCTTGGGAAGCTATAGAGTTTCTCTATGATTTTGTAGACAAAGTGCTTTGACTTTTCTCCTCCTCTGCTTCAGGATGAGCTAATTTGTTACTTTGAAGGGCTGGGACATTACACACTGATAGTGGTGGTGGTGATGGTGGTGATCCTGAGGTTAGGAAGGAGACTGATCTAGTTGTAATTTTCTTAGTAGTTCTGCTTTTTTTAACACTTTAGCCTTCCTTTTAGATAAAGGACAAAATGTAAAACTCCTGTCCTCATACAGTACTGTTGGGCAACCAGGAGAAAGGAAATTTCAATTTTTTTTTTTCCATATCTGTGCCCCTATACTTACTCACAAAATTGGTGGGTACCAGTAAAACTTTCTAAGGACATGCTACACACTGTTTCTGGGGTTACTCTTCAGGTCAGAGTAATTCATTCAGCATCTGAATGATACCTAACAAAATTTCATGGTATGGCTAAAACCAGTTTGGCTCAGTGGATAGAGCGTCAGCCTGTAGACTGAAAGGTCCCGGGTTCGATTCCGGTCAGGGGCATGTACCTTGGTTGCGGGCACATCTCCAATAGGGGATGTGCAGGAGGCGGCTGATCGATGTCTCTCCCTCATTGATGTTTCTAACTCTCTATCCCTTTCCTTTCCTCTCTGTAAAAAAATCAATAAAATATATATTTTTTAAAAATTTCATGGTATGAGTTTGAGGTCATTTCCTGGCCTGGGGATATACTTTTAACTTTTTTTATTAGTTTAAGGGAGGAATATTCTTCTGTAAACCAACATGTATGCCATCATCTTGTCTGGAAATCTCATAAGTACTAGAAAGAACTTTTATGATTAAAAAAGGGCATTACTTAAACTAACATCTTCAGTCTAGCTTTGGATCAATTCTGTGGAAAAAATGCATACGTTCAAACCGTGGCACAATGTTGAGTTACCTCCTCTAGGATGCTCTTTAAATGGATTATATGTGATCTTTCAAACTTTCTTATTTGAAACTTCTATATGGATGCATGCATTTTCAGAACTTTGGGATATTGTGGACTCTGTAAAATCTTCACACAACTGCCCTCTCTTCCCCACCCCCACTTCCTCCCACCACACACACAGGAAATATCACATAGATTTTCAATTTTTTATTTTGCTGAATGAGGACCTTAAAAATAGATCAAACAATGAAAATAAGTAAATAAAAAATAAATCAACACTGCCTCTCACCACAAGTACCAAAGATATCCTATATAATAAAAAGCTAATATGCAAATCAACCAAATGACAGAATGACCAGTCACCTTGACACACACTGAACACCAGAGGCAGAAGTTCAATGCAAGAGCTGCCCCCTGGTGGTCACTGCACTCCCACAAGCGCCATGAAGCCAGAGCTGGGCTTATAGCTGGCAAGCACAGCAGCGGAAGCAGGTGCCTGCCTCCACAGCAATGCTAAGGTCCCTTCGGAGGATGTCCACAGGGAGTGGGCCTAAGCTGGCAGGCGGATATTCCCTGAGGGGCCCCAGATTGCGAGAGGGGACAGGCCAGGCTGCAGGGACCTGCCCTCACCCCCTCCTGCACGAATGTTGTGCACTGGATCTCTAATCTATAATAATAAAGACAAAATATGCTAATTAGACCAGAAGCTGAGGCTGCGAGGGAAGCCCAGTCCCGGGTGCCTGCCGGCAGCCTGAGGGAAGCCAGGTGCCGGCAGTCAGGGGAAGGAAGGCTTATCTTCCACAGATTTCATGCATTGGGCCTCTAGTAAATAAATAAAAATCTATGAAGAGCACAATCTTATAATATAGTCTTTGTTTACATTGAATACATTTAGCTCTATGCAAAACTCTATTTTCCTCTTTTAAAAAAATTTTTAGCTATAAATTAATGTGTACTTTCTCATGGGTGACATTTAAGAACTGCTGCTTAATACTTGGAACAGTACGCTTATAAGAGGTACGACCTGAATGTGATGAGTAGGCACCTATCTCATATATTCTCTTTTCTTGCCAGTTCGGTCCTTTGGTACAGAAGACAGACCAACAGATCGTCCAATACCACCTCGAGATGAAGTCTTTGAATACATTATCTTCCGTGGAAGTGATATTAAAGACCTCACTGTTTGTGAGCCGCCAAAACCACAATGTTCTTTGCCTCAGGACCCAGCTATCGTTCAGGTAACTGATAATAAGTTTGTCTTGGCGTTCCAATAAACTTGATGCACATGGCTAGCCTTGGCTTTTGCCCCTCCTGGGTTTTCAGGGTTTTGTTTGTTTGTTTGTTTCTCAGTTGAATGTCCGTATATAGCTTACTGTTTTCTATTTCCCTAGATACCTAAAATACCTGGATAATGTTTCATCTAGATTTTTCTCTCTAGATCATAAGAAACAAAATAAAGTCTGAAATAGCTAATGAGTTTATTTTTATCATAAAATATTTTCTAATTTCAACAACAGTTAAAATATTTATCGAGATCTAATTATATGAGAAACACTATTCAAACCACTACACATAAAAGTCAATCCTCACACCACCTCTGAGCTTGTTAAAAAAATTATTCTCAGTTTTTACAAGTGAGATTGGGATAGAGCCACATTTGAACAAACCCAGGCAGTTGGCTCTGGAATCCAGGATCTGTGCCACTATATTAATTCTCATGTGATTTGTATTAAAAACCAAGATGGTGATGGCTACTCTTAGGTAATATTAGTTTGGAGGGAGAGGAGTAAAATCACATTATATGTTATAATACACATGCAACATTATATAAGATAGCCAAACATAGCACTGGCCAAGTGGCTCATTTGGTTGGAACGTCATGGTCAGGGCATGTACAAAAGGCAACTGATCAATGTTTCTCTCTCTCTCTCTCTCTCTCTCTCTCTCTCTCTCTCTCTCTCAAGTTAAAAAAAAAAATGTGTCCTTGGGTGAGGATTTTTTTTTAAAAAAAGAGAAAGCTAAACATTAAAAAATTTTAACACAGACATGTTCAATTCCCTAAATAAGGTATTAAAAAAGAAGACTAAGTATTTTCATTGGGAGTAGTAAAAAATTGTGTATTTTAGCCTTAGCCAGTTTGGTTCAGTGGATAGAACGTCAGCCTGCGGACTGAAGTGTCCCAGGTTTGATTCCAGTCAAGGGCACATGCTGAGGTTGTGGGTTTGGTTCCCAGTGCGGGGCATACAGGAGGCAACTGATGAATGATTCTGTCATCATTGATGTTTCTCTCTCTCCCGTTCCTCTCTGAAATCAAGTGAGATTGGGATAGAGCCACAATTTGAAATATAATTGTAAATATATTTTTTTAAATTGTGTATTTTATTAAGAAACAGAAGCATATATGATATCTAAAAAATTTTAATTATGGATTAAAGAAATGTCCATTACAGTACCTGTTTTCATTTTACATTTTAATTGGGAGCATATAGAAACTGTCAGCTATAATAAAGAAAGCAGGTCCCCGTAAGAATATTTTACTTGAGGGTATAACTGATTAAAACCTCATGGCTCCCTTGATTTTCCTTCTGAATTTATTTATTTCTTAACCTTTTTTCTTAATAAGAAGTCTTTGTTTGGCCCTAGTTGGTTTGGCTCAGTGGATAGACCCTCAGCCTGCTGACTGAAGGGTCTCAAGTTTGATTCAGGTCAAGGGCACGTATCTCTACCTCTACCAGTCAATGTGCTTCTCTCTCATGTCTCCCCCTCCCTTCTACTCTTTCTAAAAATCAGTGGAAAAATATCCTCGGGTTAGGATTAAAAAGTAAATAAAATAAAACCCCGGTTTAAAAAAAAAGTATTTGGTCATTTGTACTAAAAGATGTTTATTCATTTAACAATGTAATACTTTTAAGTTAACTTTCCTTTTTTTGTGCTATGAGTGATAAAAATCTTAGTTTCCCACAAATCAGATTCTTAAAGTATATATTATCTTATACACAATTTGTCTTTTGGTTATTAAAAGAAAATACCTTAGGAACTCTTCTAATATAAAATCAAAAAAAGAAAAAGAAAAGGGACCTTTTAACATTTATTTACGACTCATTTTCTTGAATATAAAACAAGCTTTTTAATAAGAAATGGTAAATTTTATTTTTGTAACATAAACTAGAGAAATTCTTTTATCTATCATCTCCTTTTTTTTTCTTTATTGTTGAGAGTGTTATTGGTATTCCCTTTTTCCGCCCATTGCCCACCTCCACCCAGTTCCCACCCCACCCCAGGCCTTCACCATCCTATTGTCTATGTCCATAGGTAAAGCATATCCTACCCTGTTTCCCCCAAAATAAGACAGTGTCTTATGTTAATTTTTGCTCCCAAAGATGCACTAGGTCTTATTTTCAGGGGATGTCTTATTTTTCCATGAAGAAGAATATGGTACACATTTATTACTGAACCAAAAAAAAGAAAATTTATTACCTGTATACGCTACAATAGTAGTTGTCATCACAAACCAGCTCACTGATTGGCCACAGCACAGCTGGAGCTGTTCAGGCAGTGCGAGGTCTCTTTAAATCAGGAGTTAGATGCCTTATGGTAGCTTCGGGGGGCCTTATGTTCTGGGGAGGCCTTATATTCAAGGAGGTCTTATTTTTGGGGGGATGCCTTATATGACAGTGAGACGCAAAACTGGAAGTAGGTCTTATTTTAGGGGGATGTCTTACTTTTGGGGAAACAGGGCATCTAATAAGATAGCAATATGCAAATTAACCATACCTCCACCTGAGGATATGTTGTTTTCTTTTTTCATTGACTTTAGAGAGAGGAAAGAGGAGAAAGAGAGAAACAGCAATCAGTTGCCTCCCATATGTCCCCCATCCCAGAATCGAACCTGCAATCTTTTGGTGTACAGCAAGCATGTCAGACTCATAGCCCGCAAGCCACACGCCTCATTTATTTGGCCTGAATTAGCCTTTGAGTTTGACATGCTTGGTGTACAGGATGATACTCCAGCCAACTGAGCCATTTATCCAGGACCAGTGTAACTTTCAACTCCCCAAAACTTAGCCATAGTTGTTTCTCGGATTGTGCAAAGTATTGATTTCAGGACCTTCTATAGATACCAAAATCCGCAGATGCTCAAATCCTTTATATAAAATGGTGTAGAACAACATATACAATGGACCCTCTCCATTTGTTGAGAGCTGACTATATTGAAAAAAATTCACATGTAAGTGGACACTCACAGTTCAAACCTGTGTTTTTCAAGGGTCAGCTAAATACACAAATAGTGAAATCAGATTATTCAACTGTTCTAATGTTAAATGCATGTTGTAAGATTATAATTGCTGTTGTGTCTAGTAGTTATAATTTGTTTTCTTGAAAGTCAAATATTTAAATTTCTTTCCATTGTATGTATGTTGTTTAGAG
>PVJN01004934.1:0-86047 GCA_004026805.1 Lasiurus borealis | reverse complement strand
GTGTGTGAGTGTGTGTGAGTGTGTGTGTGTGTGAGTGTGTGAGTGATAATTCCCTGACACAGAGGAGCAGGACCCACGCTGTGTTCAGGTCGATCGGTTGGCAGGGGAGCTTTCCCAGAGAAAGCTGCTTTTACAGGCTCAGTGTTTGAACAGTTTGCCAGATGTACCAGGTAGGAAACAGGGAAAAGATACAAACAATCTTAAAGTGCATGGATTTTTTGGGCAGAATGAGCGAAGTGTCACTGAGGAAAAGGAAAGCGGAGGATGTGAACCAGGTGCCTTAGCTGGAAAAAAATCTTTTAAATGTTAACCTTGTGATGGAAGAACTTGGGTTGAATTCAGCTTCTACAGCAATGACTGTTTCACCTTGGACGAATTACTTGACCTTTGTAAGGCTTGATTTTCATATTTGAAATATGGGGATAAATAAATACATCTTTGATGGGTTTGTCAGGTTTAAGTAAAATAAAATAAAAATTAGGTAGTAAACAGAGTACCTAATTCTAGTCAAATTTCAGTTATCAATGTTTTTGCTTTTATTATTATTTTAGGACTTTATAGATCATTCCAGAAGCTGGGTGGAGGGCTCATTGGCAGAGAAAGACACTGCCGGCTGGGGAACTTCTTTCTATCCAGTCTATAGAACATAAAAACAAGAACACTATCTAAATTTATTTAGTGCTTCAGAAGGAGAGAGAAAGAGATTTTAAAAAATTGGCTCCCGTGATTGTGGGGGCTAGAAGTATGAAATCTGTAGGCTAGTTGGCAGGCAAGAAATACAGGCAGAATTTCTACATTAGTCTTCTGGAAGAATTCCTTCTCTTTCAGGATATATATACATATATATATTTGAGAGAGAGAAAGAGAGAGAGAGTTTCCAGAGCGGAAGGGAAAGGAAGAGAGAGAGAAACATCAATAATGAAAAAGAATCATTGATTGGCTGCCTCCTGCACGCCCCACACTGGAAGATCGAGCCCACAACCTGGCCATGTGCCCTGATGGGGAATCAAACCATGACCTATTGGTTCATAGGTCAATCACTGAATCACCCAGTTTCAGTTTCTCTTCTTAAAGCCTTTAGCTGATTGGCCTTCACAAGAGAGAGGATAGTCTACTTTACTCAAACTCTACTGATTGTAAATTTTAAACACATTTAGAAAAAAAAAACTCTTTGCAGCAACATCTAGACTGGTATTTGAGCAAGCAGCTGGGCACCATAGCCTAGACAAGTGGACACTATAATTACCATCACAGTAGGGTCCATGCAACCTAGATTGAGTCTGGGTCAGTGATCATCTGTGAAATGTCCTAGAGCCAGCGGAAGGTGAGATTGGCATTCTAACCCCTGGATATCTGACTCCATACTGAGAATGTGTCACCTATATGCCAAACCGTTTCCTAACAGAAGTAGATATGGAGAAGAAAGGATCCCTGTGAGAGCTATGTCTATTGGTGGTGAATGAGAAAGAAGAGTGTACGTGAACTTGTTTCCTATAGTCTGTTTCGAATCAATGAGTGGCTGGTAGAGACATTCTGAGAAGGAATGATTGTGGAGGATGAAAAATGATATATTTTGGATCAGATAAGTTTAATCCTGCAAGCCATTATGCAAAGATCAACATGCTGCCTACCCCCTGAGTGAAAATCTTTGATGAAATAATAATCATTGTTTCCTGCCTCCTTCCTTTTCAAATGTCACCCCTGCAGTGTGAAAAATCTCTCCGCATTTATCCACTCATAAAACTCAACTTCTCCCTTAAGTTGAGATGGTATGGTGTCTTGCTTTGGAAGCCTCGGTGAGTTTCCAGGACTCACTTTAAGTTGTCACACTCCACAGTGATCCCCTTGAGATGAGGGCACAACTAACCAAAGGCCTGGTTCCCAGCATTGGGCAGTATATTTTTGCTGAATGATTGAAGATCAATCTCCCTCATTTTAATAATGTAAATAAACACATGTTTGATCAGGAGTATAAGCTATTATGATAAATTTATGGTTCTTTCTAACTAGCTAGCCTAAGTATGAAACCATAGGTGGACAACCCTGTAAAACAGAGCTGACTTGTTTTACAAATATTTTACAATATTTGTAAAATATTGTCCCTGGACTCATTGACTCCAAATTACATAGCATTCTTAAGCCTATATATTCAAATGGTTAGATAAGCTAGAAAAAAAATGCTATTAATACATGCCAATGCTAATTATTATGTAAGTTGAACTCAATCTAAAAAGAATTAAAGGGGGGAGAGAATCAGTATGTATTACATTACTGAATGAATTCTGCTTTATGGAAGGCTTTATTTTACCTTATATTGAAATAGAAAAACAAATTAGCCTTTGGTATTTCCCTTTATTGGGGGCATCTAACCCATGTGTTTTTTCATTTGATTTCTTTCATTTGGAAAAATCATGTGACTCTAATATTTTCATGTAGTTATATAATACTAGAGGCCCAGTGTATGAAATTTGTGGATGAGGGGAAGGGTTCCCCTCAGCCTAGCCTGAATCCTCTCGCAATCCAGGACACCTCAGGGAATGTCCGACTGTTGGCAGTTGGACATCACTCTCACAATCCAGAACCATTGGCTCATAACTACTCACCTGCCTGCCTGCCTAATCACCCAAATCAATCTGCCTGCCTGCCTGACTGTCCCTAACCACCTCTGTCTCAGCCCCTGCACCTGAAACCCAGGCTTCCCTCCTTCAGTCAACCACAGGCACCCGGGAACCCAGGCAGTTTTGTCCAGGCAGGCACCTGGGATCTTGGGTGGCTTCACCTGGGCCCCAGCTTTGCCAGAGGATGTCCAGAAGACATCCAGACTATCCAGTCTAATTAGCATATTACCCTTTTATTAGTATAGATTGTTTTATAATTCAAAATTTTATGAACAAACTAGAGGCTCAGTGCATGAAATTCATTCATGGAGGGGGGTCTCTCTGCCCAGCCTGTACCTCCTCACAATCCAGAACTCCTCAAGGGATGTCTGACTGCTGGTTTAGGCCCAATCCCCTGTTGTATCCGGGACTGCTGGTTCCTCATCAGTCACTTGCCTGCTTACCTGATCTCCCCTAATCACTCTGCCTGCCTGACATGCTTAACTACTCATCTGCCTGCCTGATTGCCCCTAACAGCCTCTGCCTCAGCCCTGCCATGGCAGCTTCACCTGGAAGGATGTTGGGAATGACATCCAGAAGGTCTTTTGGCTGTCTGGTCTAATTAGCATTCTACGCTCTTATTATATAGTTAATTAATTTCAATTAATAATTAAAATTTAGTTGATTATGGCAACTTTAGAAGTACATACTCTAACTCTATAGTACATGAATTTTCTCTGAAGGAAGACAGAGTCCACATGAAAACTGATTCTTATATTCATGCTTAAGGCTCTAAAATTCCACCTGCCTCTGTGGCACTGCACCACATCATGAGGAGATCAGATTCTTTCAAGGGTAAATAGGTGTCCAGCAAAATTGTGCTTTGCAGCTTGCACACTCAGTAAACCCACCAATGAAGTAATTGAACAAAATATGTCTCCTCTCAGATAGAGGCACTTTCTTAATCATGTTTATATCTGTACTAAAGGCCCAGTGCAGGAAATTTGTGCATGGGGGAAGGGGTCCCTCAGCCCAGCCTGCAACCTCTCCAATCCGGGACCCCTTAGGTGATGTCCGACTGCCTCTTGCAATCCAGGACCGCTGGCTCCTAACAGCTCTCTTGCCTGTCTGCCTGATCACCCTTAACCACTCTGCCTGCCTGCTTCGTTGCCCCTAACCACTCTGCCTACCTGCCTGATTGTCCCTAACTGCTCCCCTGCTGGCCTGGTTGCCCCTAACCACTTCCACCTTGTCCCACACCCAGGACCCATGATTCACTCCTCCAGCCAGTTGCAGACACCCAGGGTCCAGGCTGGCTTCACCTGGGCTGCAGCCACAGGTGCCCAGACCACAGGGCATGCGGCTTGTCTCTCTCCTGGACCCCAGCCTAACTGGACCCCATTCCTCTCTCCCCAGTGTTGAGTGTCTGAGCCATTACATTGTGAGGGTGTGAGGATGTGAGGGCATGGCAACCATTTGCATATTAGCTCTTTATTTTATATAGAATATGGTTTCAAGACAAAAATGAATGGATAAGCAGAGCCTTTGAACAATGAAGACACATTGGGTGTATGCCTACAATTATCTCCTACAAAGGCTTTAAATTTGAATAATGTTGGCATATATAAAAATCCATAAAAGAGCCCAACCAGGTGTGGCTCAGCAGTTGAGCAGGAACCAGGAGTCACTGGTTTGATTCCCAATCAGGGAACATGCCCAAGTTGTGGGCTCAATTCCCAGTAGGGGGTGTTCAGGAGGCAGTGGATCAATGATTCTCTCTCATAATTGATGTTTCTATTTCTCTCTCCATTTTCCTTATTCTGTCTGAAATTAATAAAAACATACTTAAAAAAATAAAATCCAAGACAGAGTAATAGAATGCTCACTAACTTTTATAAAAAATTCAATTGTAAATAATAAAAATGCACAGACATGCATTTATTAAACTAGTTACATTTGACCTAATCCGTTGTTCCAAATAAAATGTTTTATTATCCTCCTATTCTTTCACTGATTCATTGTGTAGCATGAGTATTCTTGATTTTAAATCTTTAAGTAAACAGAGAATTGCTAATTCAATAACAGTCTGTGAAATACAAATTATAATCAATTCCGATCACACCTCACATTTTCTCTATTATAATTTGTCTGGATAAATTACAATTTATAATTAAGTTATTTTACCCACTTAATCCTAAACATGTTTTGTTTATTAATTTTTCTTATTTTTAATATGCATGTGGGTATTTGGATTAGCATGCCTTATTCTGAATCCCCTGTTTGTTTTAAAAATTCAGGAGAGTAGTGTTAGCATCTAGAAGAATGATCTCAAAGAGTGTTTCCAAGAAGTATCCCAGATCTAGCCCCTTCTACCTATCTCAGCCACAGTCTTGGGTATTTTAACATGCTTTACATACTTTGTTGACATTACCCTCATTTCTTTCTCTCTTGTATTTTCATAACATCATTCAACAAGCATTTAGTGAGTGTCCACTAGATGTCAGACAATCTCCTAATAATTTCAAAAAAACATTCTTCCCTGATAATGTCATATTTGTGGGAGAAATGAGGAAAAAAAGAACACAGTGACAAAAAAGAAGTAATTTTCTATTTGCTCTTTGAAAATCATATTGAAATAATCTACTTCCTGAACACTTTCCAATTGAAGCAGATTTTATAATTGATTTTATTTTAACACTTTTTTTCCCAATGGTTTGAGAAACAAATTAGCACAATAAGGTAATTGCTCTTTTAAAGAATCATTTTTTCAAAGTTTCATCATTCCCACAGAATATTTTAAATAAGTTTGTAAATAATATTTTTATTCATTTATTCATAAAACATTGTTGAAATATATACTACATCCTGGATCTCGTGCACAATTTCTATGAAAAAAATACAAATGAAAATGGTGCCTATCTTCAAGGAATTTATATTTAGCAAGAGGTAAATTAATATCAAAATCATATTCAAAAATGCAAGTTGGGATATGAATTCCACATACGCAATAGGTAAAGATAGAATCTAGGTGACAATATAAAATTTAATATTCCATTATACCTTTAGTTAATTTTCACATAAAAAAAATCAATGACATGAACAAGGTTTTATTAATTTTAATGAAGCATACACAGTCTTAAAACAAAATGAAAGTTCAAAAGAAAATTTTGTTGAGTGCATTAATATTGTCTTGCAAAGAAAGTCCATTTCTTTCTCTTATTCAATCAGTATTATTTTGACAGTATTTAGGCCCACTCCTGAAAGGATGCCTCAAGAAACTAAAAGGTGCCCATCCTCCTATGAATCAGGAGGTTGCGGCTTGATTCCAGGTCAGGGCACATGCCTAGGTTGCGCAGATATCAAATGTGAAGAAACCACTCCTGGAACACGGACAACACATAATTGCTGCAAAAAGATTGGAGCGTGCCAGGCTGAGTCCATGCACACGAGACGTAGCATTGGACTTGGAGACGTTCGTTGCCAAGGAGACTAATGGGGAGCATAGATTTGAAACAGTTAGACCTCTTGAGTTCCTCCAGTTTCTGCTCAGCATCAGCACTAGTGGCACTTAATCTTGAGCTGGAGCAGAGAGTGTCAGCCCTGGGAAGGAAGACACAGAGACATGTTCCGGGGAGCTAATTATAACCAGGAGCGAGGGAGCAGCTCATATCCCCAAGAAACGACCCGGGTACGGACCTCTCAGCACTGGCGGTACATTCTGTCCATTTTATACCGCATCTGGGAACAGAACACGGGAAAGGAGAAGTGGAGTAGGATTTAATGGTAATGATGATGATAGTAATAGTTTAAACAAGTCACCCAAATATTGGAAAAACACTTTTACCTTGAGACAAAAAGCAACAAACTAAACCGGGAGAATTAAACAGAATGAAGGTAGAAAATAGAAGATTTTAGAATAAATGTAATTTAAAAATCTTCAGAAAGATGGCTCTCGATATGGCGTGTTTAAAAAGAATCAATCAACAACGTTGGAGATTGAATTTTTTATGTTCAAAATAATGTAAATTTCCATCATGTTAGCATATTGTATCAGTTAAAATAATGGTCTGCTTTTAATGGAGAAAATGAGTATGTCCCTTTATAAAATAGTTGTCTTTATCTTAGATTCTTTCTTTTTTAAGATTTTTGTATTGATGTGTGTTTTTTGTTTGTTTGTTTGTTTGTTTTAGAGAGAGAGAGGAAGGGAGAGTGATATCTATTGAGAGAGGACATCAATTGTCTGCCTACTGCACACATCCTCCACCCCCTCATTGAAATTGGATACCTCAATTCCCCAAATAATCAGACTTAGAGGGGATTTTAGAAAGCATTCGGCCTTTGCTATGTTGTTGTATATTTAACTTAATAACTTAATTTGTAATATAGATGTTGTGTGCTGGAGACTGATAAAGAAAAATTACTAGTATTGTTAAATACAGCATAGATGCGCTTGTTAAATTTACAGTGTCAAATCTTATTGTACAATTATCCATGTGGCCTTGGCTACTTCCCTCACGGAGATGTTATGGGAATTAAATGAGTTCACATATATAAATGATTTAGATAATGCGTTCAAAATTCAAAATCAATGGTGCAACTTACTGCATTAACAGAATAAAGAATAAAATCAACAGTATCATCTTAATGAATGTGGGAAAAGCACTTGCCAAATTCAAAACCCAGTCACGATGAACACCTTCAGTGACCTAGGTCTTACAAGCTAACATCCCTAATATGATAAATGATATCCATGAAAAAGCAGTAGCTCACATAATACTGAGTGGATGCCACAGAAATGGAGACCCACAGCAGCGATGAAAATGGACTAGAGGTTAATTGGTGTGGGGATTATACGTGCATACGCAGCAGTGGTGAAGGTGGTCTCTGCAGAGATAACTTCTGGCCAGAGACAGTACTCTGCGTTCCTCAGTTCTTGTCATGCTTTTAGGAATGAAATTCGAACAAGAGACTACAAAATGGCAGCAAACGCAGGCAAGGATTTATTTGTCGAAAAGAGATACATGCAGAGAGGACCCGAGTAAGCCAGTCAAAACCAACCGAGTGCCCTGAGCCGGCAGCTCAGATGGCTGAGACCAAACCAAGTGTCTCAATATCCTGGAGTATAAAGGATGTATATATACCCCCAAGCTGGAGTGCCCCTAGGCAAGGAGCAAGCCATCCCCTCCTTCATGTCTCAAAAAAAAAATGTATCTTGAAGTTATCAGGCTACTTCACCTAGGACTCATGCCCTGGGTTAGACCACATCCTGGAGGGCTCTGAGTCTTTCCTGTTCTCCATTGTCTCCTTTCCTTTGTCCTGTCTCACACCTACTTCCTCCAGGCCCCAGCTGCCTCTCCCAACCTCTCCCAGATCACGTATTTTTTTGTTTGTTTGTTTTTTATCTGCTTACACTATATTTGGTAAAACACAAAATATGGGAGCGGGCTAGAAGCCACCCAATAACGATGGAGGACAGGCTCAGGAAATTATATCATCTGTGTCTTTGTTCCTTTGCAAATCGACCAAGAGTAAAGTTGGCCTACTTGTTGGCTCTCCAAAGACAAGAAAGTGTAGCCAATGCGGTATAACAAAGAACAGGAGTCTGGATGAGGAGGTACCAGCAATGAGTAAAGTAAGTATGTCTGTGTGTTCCCTCCCATTAGTTACTCCCAATCTGCCTCCCAGCATGCACCATTTTCACGCTGCTTGCCAATTACAACAGACAATTGCAGTCTATGGGTTACGTAGTACCTGGAATAGCGGTGATGATAAGTTATCATCCCTCACTGAAAGGGTGTTTTCCAGTCGGTGAGACATCTTATTCGTAGTTCACAAAACCACTTAGTGGGCCACAATGAGTGTGCTTAGGTAAAATGAGAGGGAACTGAGACAGCAAGTGTATCACATGAGTGACCATGAGTATTTTTTTTTCATGAAATACTTATGTTTTACTTTCCAAGTGTGTATGTGTGTTAGTTTAACTTTGTAAAAATGGTTACCCCATAAGAACACAAATGTTCATCTGTTTTTGCTCAATCTTGATACCCAGAAAGTCAGATTGCATCGATACCTGGTATTTTGAAGGCATTCAATAAACATTTTTTAGTAAATACAAGTATTGCTACTTTATTAAAACATCTTATGAAAATATGTTTTCTTAGTAAATTGCAGTAAAACAAAAGTTTCAAAATAGTGCAGCAATTTTAATTAAAAGAACACAACACAGGACTTATATTTTTACTCCTCTTCTAGCTCCAGTTAGCTATTATTAGCTAAAGAAAAATCCATGAACATTATAAATGAACATATGAGTAAGAAAAACAATCACAGTGAAAGATGCTGAGGAAAGTAAGTCACCAATAAAAAAAATACAGAAGTAACATGTGTGCATGTCTAGGTGTGCGGGTGTGTGCATGTATTTATTTGTATAATATTTAAAAAAAGTGAAAAGAGAATATTCAAATCATGAAACGGGAACAAAAAGCAATTTGGAAATAAAAAGTAATTAAAGGTATTAAGCATTAAAGTACAGTTGTTGAGTGATCATCTAGTTCAAAGCCCTCTTATTCAAAGAGGAAATTGCGACTGGAAATGAGATGGGAAATAATTGTGGCATGATTTTTTGATTAACATATGAAAATAGGAATTTGCATATGGCATTTTGTTTTGCCTTTTTGCTGCTTCTGATATATTTTAATGATAGCGAGTCTATTTAGTTCTAAAGAAACGTATTTCTATTCCTAAATAATTTTAGTTTTACTGTAGACAGTCTCAACAAGTACTTAGACATTAAATAAATAAAAGGTGACAATAGTCCGGCCAGTATGACCAGTGGTTAAGCATCAACCCAGGAACCAGGAGGCCACTAGTTCAACTCCCATTAGGTCATATGCCACATGCCCAGGTTGTGTAGGAGGCAGCCTGTTGACAATGTTTCTCTCTCATCAAGCTTTCTATTTCTCTATCCTTCTCCCTTCTCTCTACAAAAGCAATAAAAAATATGTATATTTTTAAAGTGACATTACAATAGGTTTTATCACATTAAAGCCCCTGCTAAAAATCCATCTTTACTAGCACTGTGCATTATTGAGCAATAGGAAAATGTTAGCTCTTTAGTGGTAAAGAATGATACACAAGAGAACTTTGGCTCTGAAGGAAATAGTGTTTGCTTGAATCTGATTCTCTCCCCATATTCTCCCCTCAAACGCATAAGAGCAATGAGTAATGAAACACACACACACACACACACACCACTCTTCGTAGTATTCTAAAAAAAAGAATACTACAAAAATGTTATTACCTGTAATTAGAAATATAGTTGGAGTTCTTAAAGAAAACAAAACAAACAAAATGAATATATAAAGCTAGGATCCAAAAAAAAAAAATGCTTTAGAAATTATTTTTCAAACCTTACAGAAATCTATTAAATCGTCCACCATGGACCAGGATGGGTTGAGTCTTGCTTGTAGTGGATCTCAAGGGAATGCCCTTAAGCTGGAAATTGCTTCCTCATTCCCTCCCAGGTGGGTCGTCTACCTCCTAGAAAACTAGATCTAACTATCCTCCAGAGATGCCATACCTACTAGCATAAAGGGTCCATATTACACCAGACCTTAGGGGAGTGACAGCACTCGCTGAATGGAGATACAGCATGGGGACATCCCAGCTCTAGTCAAAGTGGTGGCAAACAAAGGCTCCCAGGTGGGAGCATGCGCCCTGGAAGACAGATCCTGTTCAGAAGGCAAATTGGTTTAATCAGGCCGCTGCTGCCCTCTGCTGGGGCTGGCAGGTACACAACCACCATCAGTGATACTTTCTCTGGAGTCCTGCTAGCTACTCCCTCCAGAAATGCTGGATGCTACCTTGTAACTTCCTTCTTCTTCTCCTCCTTCTCCTCCTTCTCTTCCTCTTCCTCCTCCTCCTCCTCCTCCTCCTCCTCCTCCTCCTCCTCCTCCTCCTCCTCCTCCTCCTCCTCCTCCTCCTCCTCCTCCTCCTCCTTCTCCTCCACCTCCTCCTCCTCTTCTTCTTCCTTCTCCTCCTCCTCCTTCTTCTTCTAAATATATTTTATTGATTTTTTTACAGAGAGGAAGGGAGAAGGATAGAGAGTGAGAAACTGATGAGAGAGAAACATTGATCAGCTGCCTCCTGCACACCTTCTACTGGGGATGTGCCCTCAACCAAGGTACATGCCTTTGACCAGAATCAAACCTGGGGACCTTTTAGTTTTCAGGCCGACGTTCTATCCACTGAGCCAAACCAATTAGGGCTGTAACTTCCTTCTTGACCAAGTGTGTGCTCATCTCCTTTGGCCGACCAGATATAAATCAAGCTACTCATTTCACATCCCAAACTGTTCATTCATGAGCCTGAGAACATGGAACCTTGTGGAATGCCCTCCTAGATTATCAGCTCCAAGCAGACAGATTTAGAGACACAATGATCTACTCAAAGATATTGTCCTCAAGCTTTTAAACAATAAGTTGTCCCCACAAATGGATAGATATTTTATAACCAAGCTTTAGTATCGCTGGTCCTTGGGTCTTCAAATCCCCCACACCAACTACCAGTCTCCTCCAAGGACATACTTGCTAGGCTACCCAAAGGCACCCAAACTCTTTTGACACTAGAGAGAACAGGATCCACATCCTCTCCCCAGAAAAAAGCCTCCCTTTACCATTTTGATATGTTTTTTAATCATCTCGCCATCTTCCACACTTGCAACCAGATAGAGGGTGAATTTTCAATGGGACCCACGTATGTTAGAGAGTTTGAGGAGACAAGCCCCTATCAAATTGCTCAGAGATAAGAATCATACAGATTGTATGGGCTCAGGCAACGGTCATACTAGCTGTAAAGCTAAGGACAAATTAAAAGGTTCATGCTCCATAATAATTCTGTTAGTAGAAATCTCCTCACTATCATTACTCCCAAAAATATCAAGATTTCTTATTTTATCTTTATTCATAGTAGGTTTGGCTTTAAGAGTACTAACCTTAGAGCTGTGTGCATTATGTCAAAAAAATAGAAACTTGGGCATTTTATGTAATTCTTAGTTGTATTTCATTAATATGTAATATGGAGATAATAAAAGTACTCACCTCACAGAGTCTTTGTGACAATTAAATGTGTTAGTATATGTGAGACATTGAACAATCCCTGGCATAAAATGGGCACATACATTTTAATTACTATCATCATCATCATCATCATTTTTATCATATTAATCATTACTACTATCATAAAATTAGCTACAACCTTACAATTCCATGTATAAGTTTTTCAAGAACTCACATTAAAGATGTTAATCATTACATTTTCTGTCCTTAAGTTTACCATTTAAATGGTGCATGATTATTTTTTGAGTAATTTGGAGAATAACCTTCCTGTCTGTTTTTTTTTTCTGACTTTTCAATAACATTGAAAAATTTAAACCAATGATAATCAAACAGAAAATTGTGTTCAATGATCTACATTAGTAAGGCACTGAGATTTTCGCTTCATAGATAGAAAAATTGAATTGAGATAATATGGTTATCTTTAAGTCACTTAAATGATTCACTTGGGACAATAAAATAAACCAGGAATTGGATTTTACTTTTTCTATTTCTGGCTCAAAAATAAGGTTTATAAAAGCATGCATCAAATGTGCATTTCCTTCTGTCACCTCCATGCTGTCTACTCCGGCTATCACTTTGGGAAAGATGATGTAAGAAATTTTCAATATACAGCTGGCATAATTGTGCATAGCTGCTGTCAAGAATTCCTAGGCAGACACCGTCATCTTAAAAGGTTACTGTGACATTTCTAGAATATGCTTTTTCAAATATGAATGAAACATGCTGCCTTTTTGGTTGAGGGTAGGGAAGGCATGGATCCTGACATTTTCCACAGTGCCAAAATTAGAAAACAAAGTATTAGAATGCCAAGATTAATCACTCAGTAAGTGTGTATGTAATACCTACTAAGGTGTCCAATATGTTGTTTAGAACTAGAATTTTATTAGGTCTAAGTGTTTAACTAAATGGAACCTAAAATTCAAAGGGTTGCTTTAATATAAATTGCACAGATCTGCCAACAGAATGTTCCACATGCTGGAACTTAAGTACCTGTGCCCTTTTGAGTGAATATTTCCTATCCTCAGTTATTACAAAGATAGACTCATATTCTGCTTATAATATAATTTAACTCTTTAAAGGAACAGAAACTTACATGTTGTATGATTAAGACATATACATGTATCAAATCATTATGTTGTATATTTTAAGCTTGTGCAATGTTGTATGCCAGATATCTTAACAATAAAATTAGAAAAAAAATATTTTCAAACAAATAACAACTTTCTAATGTTAGCATCATCTCTTCTAAAAGAGAGAGAGAGAGAGAGAGAGAGAGAGAGAGAGAGAGAGAGAGAGAGAATATGCCAGAGTCCAACATTAAGTTTGGCTGTTTTACAAAGATACCTTGACATGAGCAAAATCATTTAGGAGAGATTTATTTTAAGCTACATATTATTGTGGATTTAGTGGAAATAAACATAAACTGTAGCACAGTGGCATGGATTTTACACATCGATAAAAATAAATTCATTTAAAATCCTTTTGAATGTAAAAGAAGAGAGGGAAAGATCATGACAAGAGTCTTAGGAATGCTGCTAAATATTTCAGATTGTGTAGGAGGTTTGTTCAGATAAATCTGGGAATTAAGTTGTGCTGTCCTTCCTGTGGACTAAATGTCACGCTGCAAATTCAGGAAAATCCCACAGCTGGAAAAAAATTTTCACATGCTGACTACTAGTTTTCTGTTATGCTCTTGTTGATCATTAATCCTTCCCTATATACATCCTTTAAGAAAGAATGTCCATTGTGCTACTTTATACATATGCTACAAATGTATAGTAATAGTAGGTAATAAGGTTGTACAGAGTATCTTTATTTTGCTTTTTTGTTTTGTTTTTGCTCTCATTAAAATTGTGAAAAGTCCCCTTTCACCTCTTCTTCTGCTTAGTTGATTTCCACATCGAAAACCAAAAGAAAGAGATAATCATGGAGGTAAATACTGTTTTTAAAACCTTAAAGAAATAATATCAGGAAAATTAGATGCAAATTGTAATATGTATAATAAAAGTTTGAATGAACTAAATTATATATGTAGTTTTGCTGACTTTAAAAAAATATTATTATATCTGTAGCCTTAAAAAATAATGAAAATGCTTTGATATATATATATATATATATATATATATATATATATATATAATAAAAGAGTAACATGCTAATTGACCATACCTTTGTGATGCCCACCAGCCAATCAGGAGTGAATATGAAAATTAACCCAAAAGAGATGGCCAGTTAATTTGCATACACAGGCGCCAAGTGGCCATGGGGCAGAGTGGGAAGCTTGCATCACCTGGTGAGGATGCAGGCATTCCGTACCACCCTAGCTACTCTGGGCCTCTGCGAAGCATGGGAAGGCAGACAGCAGGCTGGAGCCTGAGAAGGTGGAACTGGCAGGGAGGGGAAGAAAGGTCCATTCTTGCACGAATCATCATGCATTGGCCCTCTAGTGTATATGTATATATACACACAGACATCTATGTAATTTTTAATTTTTAAACCATAAAAATTTACCTTTGGTTCTAAGTAAGTACCTTGTCTCATTCACATCAATTCTCTCAGCTCCTTTTATTGGTTTAGATGTGGGTTCTTGGTTCAAGGTTTGTCTAGGGCCCATCCTTAGGTAAATTTGAAGGCCGTTCTCTTTTCAAATCCTATATAATAAAAGGCTAATATTCAAATTTTCCCCTTGACCAAGAGTTTAACTAGGAGTTTGACCAGGGGGCAGGGCTGGCCAGCCAACCACCGGTGGCCCCTCCCCCTGGCTGACCATGCCCCAGATTGCCCCCAACAACTGATCTGGGATGAGGCCAATCTACCAACTACCCAGCCTGGGCCAGCCAGACCCCACCCATGCATGAATTTGTGCACTGGGCCTCTAGTTAATAATAATCTCAACAAATGAGATTCCTTTAAGGTAATCAGTAAAATGCAAATCTAACTCTTTATACATAGTAATTATGGCATATAGAAAACAAACAAAAAAATAAAAAATAAGTTGAAAACTGCACATCAGAGTTTTCTTTTGGGGCAACCTGGTCTTCTCTTCCACTCCAATATTCCCTTTCATCATAATCTTCCTCAAAACTTTCCCTGATCAATACTCCCTTTTTTAGCATGTTTAGGTCCCAAAATCAAGACCCCAGAACCCAACCACACCAGAGCAAAACCCAAAAAGGTAGTCATTCTCTGCTTACAGCATTTATTTTATTTTACTTTATTTTATGTATATAAATTCAACTGTCATAATCTCTGGTACATTGCAAATAACCCAAACACATTTTTAATATAGCTTCATTTAAAATTAATGTCTTTACTTTTTCAGATTTGTGGTTTTTTTTTAAGATTTATCTCTACTCTTCTAAAACAATTGATTAAAATAATTATTAGCTAAATAACAACTAGATAAATTTTCATTTACCCTATATCAACCCTGAAGAAAAAGGTTTCCCAGAAATTGATTAAAAAATAATCACTAAGATCTATCCTATAATTTTGAGTAGTTTACCATCAAATGGAAGTAGAAATATCATATGCATATAATATGTACATATACATAAATATTTAAAATTAAGCATAATATGTGATAAATCCAAAGATGTAATATTAATTGAAGTTTCTAATAAATGTCTATTGAGTACCTAAACAAATAGACATAATTCTGTTTACTGGGCATTGCAATGAACACAATTGACAAAATATATGCTCTCATGAAATGTACAGCCTGTTTGATGGAGACAGAAAATAATAATTGTAAGTCAAAAACATGTTGAAAAAGTGATACTTTTAGGAAGTAAAATGCAATCGAAGACCATGTGGAAGTCTAGGGAAATACTATAATTCGAAGTAGGGTGGACAGGGTAGACTTCTATTAAAAATAGCATTTGATAAAGAACTTGAAGGAAGTAAGGACACGAGCTGGAGAAAGGGATGGTCAATGTAAACAAATGAGGGCAGAAAGAAACAATAAGGAGCCAGAGACTAAAGCCCAGTAAATAACTAGCAGAAGAGGTCAAGTGAGTATGGAAAAACTTTAAGGACATTCTAAGGATTTTGTCTTCTATCCTAAGCAAAACGAGGAAGGGATAGCATTTAAAACCAGGGGACAATCAAATGGGAAATTCATTTTGAAAATATTTATTTGACCTTAGTGTGGATAATGGAGGGTAAGTGGGGCAAGGAGACAGGAGAGAGACCTGTTAAGGAAGTTAATTGCTCCTTATTATGGAGAAAAAAAGTGCTGTATCTTGGGCCAGGGAATGAAAATGGTGAGAAGTAGAGCGATTCTGTGTATGATTTTTAAATGAGACAAATCTAACTTCTTGGATGTAGGGTTTGCAAGAAGAAGTAGGATCCAGGACAAGTCACGGACTTGACCATAGCTTTGGAAGAAAAAGGAAAATACTGGGCTCTCTAGTGTGCTCTGATCAAAATAAACGACTAGATGCTACTATTCTACACTATTGACAGCCTGGTGTCTGAAAGCGGAAGCCTGAACCCTCTCTGTGGCCAATACTGCACTCTTTCAAAATACCGAACGGCCCAGCAGACTGGCCAGGGGATAAAAGCAGATCAAGAGCTACTTCATTTCAACCTTAGGGACAGACTGCGATTCCAGCAGATCTGGAGATGTGAGTCTGGGAGGTTCCCTTTAAGGCCACCAATAGGTGCTGCTTGTCCAAGGAGTCCTGCAGCGCCACCCGGTGGTGCCTTCCCAAGTCCACACACAAGGCAGCAGGTGGTCAGTCAGTGCCAGGCTATGGATGGGCATCATGATGCGTTGTTGCTAGAGAAGGCATTACATATAGACACTTAGGTAAATGTATTGATGAGTGAACTCAGATAGTAGATATACCGAATTCTTAATCCTAAATCATAAGTTTATTTTAGACTATTCTATACGTATATCTAATTACTCATAGTATATATGTTGAAGTTTAACAAAAATGTCTGGAACTCTTGCACTTGTGTGACAGTATCCACTTGACAGACCAGTATATAGAGAAGCCTCAGCCTAAAAGGACAAATTTATAATTACGTACATTTTCCTTAATATTTTGTTGAAACTAGAACCATTGAAAATGGAGTAATTTAATCATCATTTCTACTGACCAAAGGTTTTTAAGTCACTTTATTCACTTATCTGAATATTTAAAACATACAAAAGTATGAGAATGATTTTTCTGTTTAAAAAGTAATAATAAAAGTTAGATGACTTGTTATAATTTCTGAGTGTTTTGATAACAATTTTGGCCTTTTTACATTTTTACTAATAAAGAATTACATACTTATATATAATTTATTATTATATCTCTAGGGCTTAGAGATATAATATTTTTAAAGTATGCCTATAATTATTTATTTTAATTTTAGGGTCTCTATGAAGTTAATTATATATTACCTTCATTAAAAATACATTTGGTATTTGTTATCGAGGACAGTTTCAGCATATTGCAAAATGATTTCTATGCAATATAATTGTTATCCTATAAAATAAGCCTGGTAATCAACCTCCTTTAAGAGAATTTTGGGAGTCATGGTTTGGATGATGACAGAGATAACTTCTACAATTCTTGAAATTTCTAAAAATGGATGACAAATAAAATAAATAACAGAGTGAGCTAATGTCAGTGTGAGTTATATGATGATAATTAAGAAATTCAAACAAGAACTTTAATTACTGACATCTAATATCAATTAAAATAGCTAATGCTGCAAACCTAAAAACTAATTTTTAATCAAATGAATATGGTATTTTGAATCATAACTAATGTGAAATGCTCATAATATATATCTTTTTTCATCTTTTTCATTTCTTGCTGACTTTATTTGAATGGATAATCCTACTAGGACAGTGGTTGGCAAACTCATTAATCAACAGAGCCAAATATCAACAATATAAAGATTGAAATTTCTTTTGAGAGCCAATTTTTTCAAACTTAAACTTCTTCTAATGCCACTTCTTCAAAACAGACTCGCCCAGGCCATGGGGTTTTGTGGAAGAGCCACACTCAATGAGTCAAAGAGCCACACGTGGCTCAAGAGCCGCAGTTTGCTGAACAGAGTACTCGGATGTTGAGCGTTTTATATTCCTTCAGTTCAGTATATAGGATCATGCTTAATTTTCCCTTAAAGTTTGAACTTTTTACAGCCATCCTTATGGGCACATCAACAGGTTCTTGGAATATAGGAAATAAACCAACTTAGGCTTTCTTATGATTGAAAGTGCCGCTTAGACTTAAAGTGTGACTGTAATAGATTTTCTTTCATAATTAGGTTACTACGCAAACTCACATGCCTGTAGTCAGATGGATGTGTGTGTTTTCAGCCTGGAAGTTAGAAAAAAGAAAATCATTCAAGGAGATGGAAATAATTAATTCTGCATTAAGGGTATGTCAATATTGCACTCTGACTCACTCCAGAAGCCCAGCATTCTCACTAATGAGAGAGAACATGAATCCTTGGTATTGTTACAATATACTTAGCAGGGAATGAGACTTCTTAATGTGACTTCTTAGCGTAGGTCCAGCAAAGTGGTCCCAAATGATTTATAAATGAACTTGTTTGGAGCTATGTGAAGGGAGGGGTAAGTTAAAATCCATTGGCCTTAAGAGGGCGGGATCTCTGAATAACGAACTGCCAGTTTGGCTTTTGTTGTTGTTATTGTTTGCTTTGTATTAAATCATTCATGGACACAAAAACAGACTTTTTTTTGCAAGTAAATAAATATGCAATCTATTTTTGAAAATTTTATATAATTGCAATGCTCTATCTTACTGGAACATCCAGCATTATTACTCTCATTAGTAGGCATTTTCAAAGTCACCATGGGAGGTGACTATATTTTCCATTAAAGGATTATTTCAGTCTGAAATCCATCTGAAATCTAGCGCCTATGAACTTCAATAGCAAAAAATGTCATATAAAAATAAAGGTTTTAATCTTTCAGGCATTATTTTAGTGAGTATGTATAAAACAAAGTGACTGCATTGCTGGCATTTTGGAATACTTAGCATAAGGATGCCCATGTTCTAAATGTGCTTACATGGGAATTTTTTAAATGGTCAAGAAATGATTATTACTTTTAATTCACGTATCGTGACATAACAAAACTCAGTGGAAAAAGGATCCTTACCTACATCGTATTCATTTGGTCAGAGCTCTAAACAGCAAGCATAATGACTTTGTGTTCTTACCTGTGTTCCATGTAATTTTTGTGCCAAGATATTTAGCCCAGGGGAAACCTTTCCTTCCTAAGGGGGAAAAAAAAGAAAAGAAAAAAAAAAAAAGAAGCTGGCGACCATGTAGTTGTAAAAACCGGTTTATTTTTTTTAAAAAATAAATACAAAAATATAAATATAAAACATTAGCAGATAGAATTTGATGAAATGAAATTGCACAAACGTTTTGTTTTGTTTTTTGTTTGTTTGTTTTCTCGTATACCAGGTTGCATATCACACCTACTAAAACACCACATGTACATCCGGCTTAATGTACAGAGAACAGGATAGACCTTAAGATTCGTCTTCACCTCTTTTTTCTTTTTAAAAAGCTTCCTTTGCAAGGGGGTGCGGAGGGGGGCGTGTATCTAAGAGACGCGGCTTGTGGTATATGGTGTGAGATCGCTTCAGGGGGAGCGCTATCCTGTTCACGGTTCGAGGACATTATGTTTTTATTTCTTAAAAAAAAATAAAAAATAAAAATAAAGACACCCACTGAATTTCCATAGCTTTGGCTCGTGGAAGGGATTATTAAATAAGACGCCGTCTCTCTCCCGGGAGACATCATCCTCCTACAGAGGGGAGCATTAATGGGTGACTGAGGGACAGATTTTAAGAAAGTAAATGTGGGTGGGGGTGTGGGTGGGGGTGGAGGTGGGGGCGCGGATTGTGCTGCGAGGAGCCCGGTCCCGGGGGGCGGGCGGCGCCTGGCGGAGGGGGAGCCGCTGCGGGGCCCGGGCGCCCTCCCTCCACCTGCGGGAGCGGCGGGGACGGGACGGGAGGGTCCCCCCCGGGAAGGTCCCCCCACCCCGCGGAGGTTAGGAGTCCCTGTCGCTGTCGGCGCCCCCGTACAGCTCGGCCAGCTTGTGGAAGCGCGGGCCCCACTCGCGCAGGAAGTCGTAGCTCTGGTCGCCGTCCGTGGTCACCGACTCCAGCGAGCTGAGCGAGTCGGCCACGGAGCCCGCGCCCTCGTAGGCGTAGGTGGCCAGCGAGTCGTAGGGCGGCGCCGTGGGGTCCGCGTCGTGCTCCGTGAGCCGCTCGTGGATGAAGTCGCGCACGTCCGTGTTGTCGGGCGCCGTGGCTCCTGCCGCCCCCGCCGCCCCTGCAGCGGCTCCTGCCGGGGCCGGGGGCGTCCTGCGCGGCAGGAAGAGCGCCTCCGGGAGGACGTCCCGGCGCAGCTTGCCGTCCTCCACGGCGGCGGGGTTGCGCAGGGCGCCGATGTCGAAGGCCTGCGTGTCCTCCTCGCCGCCGCCCTCGTCGTTGTAGCTCACGATGTTGTCCCTGATGTCCTCCTTGGACAGGATCAGCGGCTCCTTCTTCCGCTGCCGTTTGAGAGCGGCGAACAGCACCACTATCACTTGGAGAGAGAGAGAGAGAGAGAGGGAAAAAAAAAGAGAGATTAAAGATCCACCTGCGCCCAAACCGGTGTGGCTCAGTGGATAGAGCGTGGGTCTGCGGACTGGAAGGTCCCAGGTTTGATTGCGGTCAAGGGCATGCATTCTGGTTGCGGGCGCATCCCCAGTAGGGGGCGTGCAAGAGGCGGCTGATCGATGTCTCTTTCTCATCCATGTTTCTGACTTTCTATCCCTCTCTCTTCCTCTCTGCGAAAAATCAATAAAAATATATTAAAAAATATAAATAAAATAAAATAAAGATCCACCTGCAACACCATATAGAGCAGCGGTTCTCAACCTTCCTAAGGCCGCGACCCTTTAAGACAGCTCCTCATGGGGTGGTGACCCCCAACCAAAAAATTATTTCCGTTGCTACTTCATGGCTGTGATGTTGCTACTGTTACAAACTGTAATGTAAATATCTGATAGGCAGGATGTATTTTCGTTGTTGCAAATGGAACATAATTAAAGCATAGGGATCAATCACAAAAAACAATATGTAATTATATATTGTGAAATATTTACTTCTAATGACAAATAAATGAAATTGTGTCTTGAATCGTGGTGTAGCATGGGTAACAGTCTTTACAGGACAACAGTAAACTGCATTGCAACATTTTGCTACACCGAGCAGAGGTGTGTTGGTTCCCGAGATCATGGGAAATAGGTGTTTTCCAGGGGTCTCAGGCGACCCCTGTGAAAGGGTCGTTGGATCCCCCAAAAGGGGTCACGACCCACAGGTTCAGAACCGCTGATATAGAGAAAGAATGATAGGAATGCCAAGGAGTTGAAGTAATGGATTTTCCAGGACAGGGTAGCATTTAAGATTAATTTTGTACTTTTTGACCATTTTTTTTGATGCGTGTGTGTGTGTGTAGGGGGAGGAGGGTATTAACGGATTTATTAGTGAGGATGGGTAGAGTTTAAGTGTCAAACTTATTTTTAAAACCATTTCCCAAATCCAGTGGTTTATTTTTATCTTTCTAAGAACTGTTTAAAGATAGTTCTTGATTGTAGAGACATTATTTATACTTCATATAGTGGCATAGATACTGTATTTCTAAAATTGACATAAATTAAATTCAGCTTGAAATGAAACAATTAAGGCGGGAAAAATATGGCAACATTTTCACATCCTTAAACATTATTTAAAAAGGCAGCATTGCCTGTCCAGTGTTGCTCAGTAGTTGAGCATCAATCCATGAACCAGAAGGTCGTGGTTCGAATCCCGGTCAGGGCACATGCGTGGGGTTGTGGGCTTGATCCCCAGTAGGGGGCATGCAGGAGGCAACCAATTGATGATTCTCCCTCATCATTGAAGTTTCTATCTCCCTCCCTCCCCTCTCATTTCCTCTCTCTGAAACCAATAAAAACACATTTTTTTTAAAGACAGCATTTTTCACAAGAAATGGAGTACTGGTTTCTGTTAAATAGCTTTACTGATGGATTTGCATGGATATTTTTTTCTAACGTTATAAAAAAAGATCTTAATTTCTAGGAGGGGGGGGCAGGGAATGGCCACATTACTTAGACATCATTAGTTTAGGAATTATGAAGTTTTCCATGGAAATATATATCATACATGAGATAAAAGATAATTATTGGATCACATGATGGCAAAGAGAGAATTAATACATTGAATTAACTACAAAAACCTTGGCTAGATGCATCTTAAGTGTAGCCCACAAGTAGAAATGTGTATCACCCAATGTGTATCCTTAATTCCAAAACAAGGTATGAATAATAATTATGTAAATCATACTAGCAATAATGGCATAAAAGTAGAATATAGATAATATCAAATTCCATCTGGTTTTATTAGTTTCCCATCCTCAATTTGGTGATGATCTTTTAAAATGAAGATTTGAAGAAACAGAGATAAATTCAATGAGATGAGGAAAGGAAGGATAAATATATTACCAGGCATATGTATGAAGAAATATCTTTGTATTTAGCTTCCTATAACAAAGATTTAAAGAACATGGAATTTATTGGTCATGAATTGATCGTGTCCTAAATCCTCAATGTGATGGGATTTGGAGGTGGGGTGTTTGGGAGGGAACTGAGTCATAGGAGCGAAGCCCTCATGAGTGGGATTAAACACAGATGAGATCATTGCTTTCTGCCGGGTGAAGACAGAAAAGATAGTCATCGGCGAAGAAGGAAGTATGCCCTCCACCAAACACAGAATCTGCCAGTGCCTTGAACCTGGATTTCAGTCTTCAGAACTCTGAGGACTAAATTTCCGTGATTTAAGCTATCAGTCTGTAGTGTTTTGTTACAGCAGTCCAAACTGAGAAAGGCAATTATATTATTTTTGAAGTAGTATTAAGTTATGTTTTCTCTTGTTGACATAGAATGGCCAGACTACTTGCCTTTAAGCTTATGTAAAAGGGCAAACAGGAGACTTTTCTGATGCAACAAAAAAGAAAAACTTAATCCATTGATAAAAGTTTTTGACCTTCGAAGTGATTAAAAAATTAGAGGACATTTCCTGGAGAACAAAAATATTTATTCTTCAAGTTTGGGAGAAACTATAACGTTTATTTTGCCTAAGTTTATGTATTCATATACACACATAAATTTTGATTTAAAAATTTTAAAGCTCAGATTGTTTATCAACCAAATAATCTTACCCAGCAAAAAAAAAAAAAAAAAAAAAAAAGAAGAAGGTTCTAATATTGAGGATAATAAAACTTACTAAGATTGGCTCCAAAATCCAACTTCATTTAACTGCTTCTTAAAACATCAGATACAGTGTTTTTGATTAAGAACACAGAAATACATAGTTTTAAGATAACGCAATTACAGAGCAATTTAATCCTGATTGTTAATTCAAAAGCAGTTAAAAATCAATTTGCTCTAGGTTATAAAATCCAGTATCATTGTTTTACGGACAAGTGAACTAGGTGAAAAAAAGGACTATTTGAACATTATTTCAGTGAAGAGGTAAGATAGTGAGACACCCATCCAGCCATAAAAAATAAATAAAAAAATATGGAAATAAACTTCAGATGTATTGAAAAATTATACATAGAGTGACTAACCACTAGCCTTGCCTTGGTGCAGCCACTCAGACACTGTGTAACCTTAGAAAAAGTTTGGGACATCTCTAATTTTCAGTTTCATTATTAAAAAATAAAAAAAAAGGACGGTGATAACTCTGATCAGATAGCATACATTAATGTAAGCAATATTCCACGGGTAATTCATATCTAAAACATTGGGGTTAGTTTGGAAAATGTATTTTATTTTTTTAACATATTTTATTGATTTTCACAGAGAGGAAGGGAGAGGGATATAGAGAAACATCGATGAGAGAGAGACATCAATCAGCCGCCTCCTGCACGCCCCCCACTGGGGATGTGCCCGCAACCAGGATACATGCCCTTGACCGGAATCGAACCTGGGACCTTTCAGTCCGCAGGCCGATGCTCTATCCACTGAGCCAAACCGGTTTCAGCGGGAAATGTATTTTAAAACCCACAATTCCTGCTCGCAGGTCTGTTAAAGTAAGGCTTTCCCCGCAGCCTCTTACCCAGCAGGATGATGATGCAGAGCAGGATGGCGATGAGCGCGCCGGTGCTGAGCCCCGCGGGCAGCAGCAGGGCCTCGGCGCTGCAGGACTGCATGTTGCCCTGGCCGTCGCAGGCGCACACGCGGATGGTCAGCGTGCCCGTGCTGCTCTGGATCGGGTAGTCGTTGTCTGATATCACCACCGGCAGGAGGTAGGTGCTTATTTCATGTCGATTGAATCCGTTTTTTCTGGTTAAAATCCTGGCAGTATTATCTAAAGTGAATAATTTAGATAACCTTAGAAAACATTTGGGACATCTCTAATTTTCAGTTTCATTATTAAAAAAAAAAGGACAAGTCATTTGTAAAATATGACAAATGACTTGGGACAGTACCAACAGGTAATGCTGATCAGCACGGTTTCAACATACAAATAAACCAATGGGAAGTATAAAACCAACATCACCTTTCCTGTAAACTGTATGCAATGCAATGAAAATACAGGATAAGAGAAAGTAGGTAGTTTGAGGAATCCAACACTAGGATTGTCAATATATTAGATTTTTCAACTAATTCTCAGATGTTTTCAAAACGGTGAATTGTTGTAAGTGAATCATTTATCAAGACTACATAGGTAATAGCATAGTGTTCAGAAACAAATATTCTGCATACCCAGCAAACACGAAATCTTAGTAAATGTTTCTTATTTATAAATGAACATGTATGTCTACACACACACACACACACACACACACACACACACACACACAATACTCGTGCAGAAATAAAATTGGGTAAAATTTCAGAGCCGTTGCACTTTTAAAATTAATAATGTAGTCAATAAGTCTATGAGTATGAATCCCAATCAATATTTTTCAATTTTGTTTTCCACCAGTTAAAATGAGTATGCTGCATAACTCAAAATATTGGTGGAGCTCAAAGACAATTGATGTCTGGTGTCTAACAGACATACAGGAAAAAGCAGGTAGTGGGATGCTGGTCTTTCTTAAATCCTTCCCTTTTCCTGTAATTAGTTTAACATACTTATGAAAGAGAGAAAAGTTCTAACTACATACTTGTTTAGACCAATTACCATACATATTCTAAAAAAAAAAATTAGCTGTATAACTTTTTTTTTAGTAAAAAAAAAAAAATAGTAACCATTAGCATATTTTCTTCTTCTAGAATAGGTTTATAATGTATTTGAGAATGCAAAAAATAATTTCAGTATTTTTTACCACAGACACTATAAAATTCAGGTGTTATGCAGGACAATAGTATATCTTCTTTTAAATAAATTTTTTAAAAATATATTTTATTGATTTCTTACAGAGAGGAAGGGAGAGGGATAGAGAGTCAGAAACATGGATAAGAGTGAAACATCGATCAGCCACCTCCTGCACACCCCCTACTGGGGATGTGCCTGCAATCAAGATACATGACCTTGACCAGAATAGAACCTGGGACCCTTCAGTCTGCAGGCCTACGCTCTATCCACTGAGCCAAACTGGTTTCATCAAGACAAGAGTATATCTTGCTCTTGCAATTACACTTTTGCATTCAATCCCTTCACGACGCCAGGCTGGTGTTGCACAGTGGTTGAGCATCGGCCTATAAACCAGGAGGTCATGGTTCGAGGCCTGGTCAGGGCTCTATTCCCATATGAGAAGTGCAGGAGGAAGCTGATCAATGACAAGTTAATATTATTTCTCTTTCTTCTCACTCCTCTTGTTGTGTCCCGCCCTTTTTATTAAGGAAACTGATTATTTCCATTCTTTCTATTGTTTTCAAGAGTCAATCTTTTAATTAAGACTCAGATAGAGACTTTTTCACATAATTCATTATTAGAAAATTTAAGAGAGTAAAGAAATTACCATAGTATTTCATTAAATATCTGATAAAAACAAAATTTTGTAATCCAGATCAATAAGCTAATACATCATGTATATGGTTACTGTTACTTTGGGTGAAATTTTTTGTTAATGTCACCTTAAATCACAATGAACACATTACGTTCTACAATTTACCTTCATTGTCCTGTACTGTGAAGTTTGGATTGACAGCAGCTAAACTGAAGAAAAATTTCTGTCCACCTAAAGGATCGTCTTTGTCTACTGCACTAATAGTCTGTATGAGCTGCAAAAAAAAAGAAAAAATGCATATTTCTCAAACTTGCATGGGTATTATATAACTTATACTACGTAATTTTTGACATCTAATCTTTTCTAAAATATTTTAAAGACAATTGACTTTCTTTTGCATGCATTTATCTTTAATGAATTATTTCATCATTTTTATTATTACTTTGATTTTTAACAAACTCTATCGTTTTTCTCTCTCCCTCTCTCAGGTTTTCTTAAATATTATCCATTCTTTCAAAATAACACATGGTAATATTTTCTTGGCAATGTTATTAATTAATTAATCAAATTTTTATTTTTATTTATTTTTTAAATATATCCCATTGATTTTTTACAGAGAGGAAGGGAGAGGGATAGAGAGTTAGAAACATTGATGAGAAAGAAACATCGATCTGCCACCTCCCGCATGCCCCCAACTGGAGATGTGCCCGCAACCAAGGTACATCACCCTGACCAGAATTGAACCTGGGACGCTTCAGTCCGCAAGCTGATGCTCTATCCACTGAGCCAAACCAGCAATGTCATTAATTTAGACTTAGGATTTAAAGTATGTAGGTTATTTCATATATATTTAAACATTGATCTGGAAGGATATATCTAATGTAGGAACATATTTTCAAATTTATTTTGATTACGACTTTCCTCCTCAACAAAGTAAAGAAAATCTATTAAAAATGTAGACATTTTATAAACAACATGATGCAAACTTTTTTTAAAAAAAGAAACACAAACATTTTATTATCTACTTTAACAGTAACAGTTCGCTACATCTGTACCATCCATAAAATTGTATTTTTTTATAATCCAACGTATATATACTACGGGGAATGGTTATTTCATAAGGGTCAACTCTGTTTTTTCTGCTATAAGAGACAACAGAAGAAGCTACCTGTTAACAATGTAGAAAATTTTCCACCTTAAATTTTGATCAAATTATTGCTTTGAACATGATTTATACTAAAAAGTAGATGAGGAAAAATTGACATAAATGAAATAACATACCAAGAAATATAGTAGAGTAATGAAAAGTCACTAAGATTAATAGGTTATGTGAAAGTAGAGCTAATGATCTTTTAAAATAAAAATTATGATGTCTCACATTTATGGACCAAAATAATATATTTCAGAGAGAAAAAAAGTCACTGTTTTACATGTATCTTTAAGAAATTATAAACATTTATTTAAGAATTCTAAATTAGAATGTATTATTGTAATAAAAGATAGTAGCATTGTAGATTTTTAAATCGGTGGTTCACTGGTATATCTTCATTAAATGCTAGGAAGGCAATAAGTGAAACTCATATTAATAACATAAGATAGAATCAATCACATGCTAGAAATCTATATCAAATTAAAATATATGTTTATGACCCCAGTACTTCTTTATTGCAGATGGAAGCACTTACTTCTTTTTCACAATTTTTTTTTTTCTTTGAGACACAACTTGGCTTCTAGTGTTCAACTTCTCCATGCCCAGCATTTACTTTTAAATCTAGTCCTCCTTTTCTTTTCCAGTCATGCATTTAAAAATCACAATATTTTGTTTTGGTATATTACCATAAAGTATTGTGACAGAAGTCAGAAGCTGGCAACAAGAAGTAGGTAAAACTATTTTCTATTTCTCTACCTAACACTCACTATTTCTTCTGATGATAAATTCATGTTGACCCACTTTCAAAAAAACCAGGTTAACACAATTAGGGGCAAAATTCTAATGCTGTTTAGTATTCATTTCAAGCACTTGAAAAACAGACACAGATAAGTCACTTACATTTTATCTCCTTACCAGTTATATAACTTGTCTATATCTTCACTGGGCTATTCTAAAATTACCTTAAATCAACTTGCAAGGTGTAGTAATGATCAAACTCCAATGGAGTGTGGGCTGATGAATGGACTTTAAGATGTTTAAAGTTAGAAAACTGGTCACTGAATTTTAATGCGGAAAGACGGATAGTTTTGTTATCTGTGGAACCGGGGTTCCTGGAATGAGAAGCTCTTAAGGCCCCCAGGGAGGATGAGATATTGTAGAAAGCTTTATTTCGGAGGAAATACACCCCTGAGTTTCCAAGGTCTCATTTTCCTCAGTCCCACCCAGAAGTACAGTTGTGGCTTCAGAAGGAAGCAACGTCTTGAGTTTCCACTCCATGTTGGAGCACAGCTCTAGTCCAGCATCCAACGGGGTTAGTTTGTGTACCCCGCTGCAGTCCATCAGTCCATGGCTTGTGGGGTCTGCATGGCCGTGGGTCATGGGCAAGTGCAAGAGAGCCACAAGAGCACCAATGGCCAAGAGCCACACAGAATCTTGGGATTATTTTGGGGGCTTTCATTGGCCCTGCCCCCTCTAGCCAATAATCTCTGTTCCCAGGTGTGACTGACAGACATTTTCCCTGCATCCCCAACTTCACTGCACGAACATCTATCTCCCCTTTTGTCCAGTGCCTTCCCCCAGTGATCTGCAGGGAACGGGAGGTAGCTTCCTGAGGAGTGTGAAACTGCAGCTTCCCGGTGAAGATGCCCAAATGGCCATGCTTATAATGTCTGGCCTCCTTTTGCCTCTTTGTGATTATTAATAACAAGCTAATTGCAATGGTATAAATTTCTGTGGATGAAAAACAACTCCCTTTGTTCTAGAATAAAGACGCTTTTTCGGTTGTTAGGGAAGTAACCAAACATTGTTTGAACTATATACATACGGTATTTTGAGTTTGAGAGTGCCTGCGGTTTAGATACTATGCCTGGGTAATATAAGCAGCACTCCTCCCTGGGTCTCCTATGAGACTGAAATGCTATTTCCTTCCCATAGAGATTAAACACGTTAAAATATGTTTAATTGAATGAAAGTGTGAGGGAAAATTATAAAAAGAGAAAAACAGCAGGTCTTCTCCTCTCTCCTAAGGTTCCTACTTTCTCTCTCTGAGATGGAAAATCAAGTGACCTAGTTTAGAAAAAAAAAGAAGGGAATATTAAAACTACATCAATTCTAAGCAATACCATTTCCCAGGCTGGAGGGGGGTAGGTATTCTCTACCCTTACCACAAAAAAAAATACACAAGAGAGTGGCTGCAGGTGGCAGTCAGCTTTATTTTTGTCTTCTCATTTTGCTCAAACAACAAATGAATGGAATTATTTCTCATGTTGTTGTTCCAAACGCTCCTCTTTTATATATATATATATATATATATATATTATTATATATTATATAATATTATATATTTAATTATATATTATATATTATATAATATTATATATATATATATATATACATATATATATATATATACAGAAAGTCAGAAACATCGATGAGAGAGAGACATCGATCAGCCGCCTCCTGCACACACCACACTGGAGATGGGCCCGCAAGCAAGGTACATGCCCCCAATCGGAATCGAACCTGGAGCCTTTCAGTCTGCAGGCTGGTGCTCTATCCACTGAGCCAAACCAGTCTTGGCCCAAACGCTCCTCTTTAAGGAACACTTAGTTTAGAGGAGTATTGAGTGGATTGAAATACTCCATAAATGCAGAAGTTCTACCATAGCTCTTACTTCTTTGGAAGAGAAAAGACAAAGTCAACAAATGAATTTCAAGAAAGGCTCAGTGAAGAAGGACTTTACTAAATAACCACTTTGATTTTTCCTGACTGGGATGTCATAACTTAGAATTCCATCATTTGGATATTTAACAGTTTAGTTTAAGCAACATTTTTTTAAGCCTATGCGAGCAAAATGACATCTAATAAACTGTTCTTATTAAAAACTAGAGGCCCAGCACACAATTCAATCGTGCGTGTGTTGGGTCCCCGAGGCCTAACCTGCCATCAGGTCCATGCCTGCCACCCCACGAAGCCTCGCATGCTCCGCAGACACTGCCAGTCGCCCGTGACACTCCAGAAGTCCCTCCCACCACAGCTGCCACCGGACCCAGAAGTTTCACAGCTGCTGTGGGACTCATCAAGGCACCTCCTGGTGATACTGTAGCTGGTCATGAGGCCTTTTATGATAAAGACTAGAGGCCCAGTGCATGAAAATTCGGCACTTGGGGTGGGGGTCTCTCAGCCCAGCCTACATGCTCTCACAACCCGGAACCCCTTGGATGGGGTCCAGTCCCATCACATCATTTCCCAGGGCCTGTGGGCTAGGGAGGAAGGGACCCAGAAGCCAGTCTGATGGCAGCATGGATCCCTTCCCACAGCTCCCTCCCGCCAACCCAGGGCTGACTTCTGCCATGCTAGTGGGGACTCCAGCCTGGTGTTTGGTCATCCTCTGGATGTTTAGGTTGTGACGGACCTTGGCTCTTTACATATTAGGATAACTGCCATTAGCCCTGGCTAGTGTGGCTCAGTTGGTGGGGTGTCATCCCATCCACCAATGGGTTGCCAGTTCAATTTCTGGTTGGGGCACCTATCAGGGTTGTGAGTTCAATCCCCAGTAGGGCATGTGTAGGAGGCAGCTGACTGATGTTTCGCTTTCACATTGATGTTTCTCTCTCTGTGTCAACTGTCCCTTTCTATCTCTCTCTCTAAAAATCAATTGTAAAAAAAAAATTAAAAAAATATATATGTAAATAACTGCCAGGAGAGACTTGCACATGCAGCCAATTAGACACTATTTATTAATCATGTTGTTCCTATCATGTTCATAAAAAATTGGCTAACTTACTTTTTATTAAAGTCATCTTTGATTTGATTATATTTTCCTTCTGTATACCAGCTGCTTTTTAAAAGTCCGAAAATATAAAGTCACTGTGCTAGATTAAGTTATAAAATGAAAAAAGAAGACATAAGGAAAATAAACGACCACAATCTCTCGATCTGTATAGTTTGAGTACATTTGTAAGTAAGTATTTATAATGACTCAAATATCCTGAAAAGACATCTCTTGAAAATCAAATCAAATAACCGTAGAGGAGCATTTTATCTATTAGAGAAAAAGCTTCAACTTCTATCATGCTGAGCCTGGCAAGCAGAGAACTATTTGGAATGGTATTTTTAGGGCACACACTGTTTCATTAAGAAGTAGGTTGGAAGTAGCTAAATCACTTAAATATTTCAAATTAAACATTTCTATAATACTTTCAAATTTAAAAAAAAAAGAATCATATTGAACAAATTTTTGCATTTCAAACAATAGTCAGGCGATTGAATCCCTGTTGCAATCTTCAGAAGGAAGTATCTCAGTTATTCCACGAAGTGATTTACATAAAAATATAACAATGGCATTGATGACTATAAAGAGCATCAGATGATATCAAAACGCCATACAGTTTTATGATGGCTCCTCTTTCTCTAGTGAGACAGATTTGACTCCCAATTATTTATAACACGCAGCTTCCTTCTGTGAAGCCTGCACTTAAACCAATTAAGAGCATTTCTCCCAGCCATATACGCTGGAGCTTTTCAAAGAACAAAATGAGTCCACTGAGGACAAGGCATAAAGAGCTATAAACAAAGCTGATGCAGGAAGAATGTTTTAAAGGGTGAAAACGAAGTCATTAAGCAAGTTTATGTGTTGCTATAATGATGAAATGCAAGTGTAAAAAGGTAAGGAGAAAATTCCGCAGCCCCACTTCAAAACCACGTTTGCAGACATTGGGAAAAGTTGATGAAATGTTTTGCCAATCCTATCCCTTTGTCTGTGTTTTTCCCTACATTTATTCCCCATCTTTCTATCAATTATCAATATCTATCTAATGGAACAGCAGAGGTTTTCCTTTGCTTTTTAATCTCTTTTTGTTTTTGAACTTTTAAGAATCTAAAGTTATTTATTCTTACATTTCAACTTTTGTGGCGACGATAACATCTTATATACATTAGGAATTTACTGTTACGGTATTTATACCATCTTCAACCTTAAGAGCATCAGCATTTGTTTGTTTTTAATTATATTACTGGCACTTTAAATGAGTGTTCTTTTAATCTCCACTTTCTCATTCCTCTCAAGATTGGGAAAAGAAAGCATTTAATCATGCCCTTAAAAATCTTCCTATGGGAGTACTCACCTGTCCTGGTCTGGCATTTTCACATACAAAAGTGTCATAGAAGACAGCAAATTGTGGGGCATTGTCATTAACATCCAAGATCCTCACAAAAACAGCCACACGTGTCATCTCTTTGGGATTGTCTAGAAAAGGGAAAGAAAACATTTGTTTAGAAAGATACAGTTTGTATTAGATTTATTTATCTAAGCATCTGTGGATACTAAGTGCTCACACACAAATAAGCATCGTGGCAATTCTACTAACATAATGAGCAAATGCAATAAAGACAATTACTAAGAGCCTAATTATATAGTCATGAATTCAGTTATTGGGCTCAAGTGTACTATTATTTTGGAAAATATTTTCAAAAGCACAATGCAGTGTAATTGAGTTCATATTATATTTGTGGCTTGCCATCCATATATATATATATATATATAAAGAACAAATATTTAATAAAGCTTTATTAGACATTATTATATTACTTAATCTTTCCTGATTTTTTTTTAGTTGAAGAAGTAGTTTTTAATAAATTAGTAATTTCTCCAAAGTTATTAACTCCTAAGTGGTAGCTGTTACATTATAACTTACCTGTCTACTTTTATCACTAAAATGTATACTTATAGCCACTCTCAACTCTCCTTTTGGAATTTTTTTAAAAATAATTTTATTGATTTTTTACATAGAGGAAGGGAGAGGGAGAGAGAGTAGAAATATCAATGATAGACATTGATCAGCTGCCTCTTGCACGCCCCCTACTGGGGATGTGCCCACAACTAAGGTACATGCCCTTGACCGGAATCGAACCTGGGACCTTTCCACTGGGCCAAACCGGTTTTGGATCCTTTTGGAAATTTTGATATATAGCTACTAATTTTACAAATTATATAGAAATTTACAATGAAATTTATTTTATTAATATAATTATTACTAGTACCGTTTCAACAATCTAGGCACAATTTTGTGTAACAAAATTAGCTCAGTAGTAACATACAGTACAATGGTACCTCGAGATACGAGTTTAATTCATTCCGTAACCTTGAGGCGTAGGAAACTATGAGATGCTCAAGTCGTGGTAAACTGGTAGGTCGTGTGCAGCCAGCAGATCCGCGAGATTACTCCGATCTCAACTGTTGCTCATATTTCAAAGCAAAAATCGCTCACTCAATGGCTCGTATCTCAAAAATCTCGTATGTTAGGGCACTCGTATCTCAAGGTACCACTGTATTGTAATTATTATTATTTTGCTGCAAATGCTAAAATCAAAAGCATTAACTAATGTTTTCACATAAAAATCATGCATTTGAAAATTGTTCCAAAAACTTAAAAAAAAATTGAATTTTACAATAGAACTGTCTATTAAGCTTAGCCTTGGTTAATAACCTAATATCAATCATAATTACATTATCTTCATTATAGATTTTTTTCTAGGTACTTGTACTGATATCTGAGAGCGTTTTGACATTTTAAATTCAGGTTATATTCATTAGCCTTCATGATATCAAAATCTGTCTTTGGATATGGTTCCAATTCTGTGTGAACTTTGGTGAACTCAAACTGAAGATCAATATAAAAGAAGAAAGGAGATAATTAGCTGAAAACAAAGCAAAACAAATATACAAAGAGCAGATGAGCTGAGGGACAGCAGCAATCTTATTTAATGGCCTCTACCAACATGCATTAGGAGTGAAATTTATCTGACTTTCTAATCTTATCTAAATAATTTTTAGGTACAAGGGTAAATATATTGTCACGGGCAAATAGGGAGTGTGTCACTATTCAAAAGAATGCATTTCGTCTCCCTTCTCTCCATGTAATTATAATGTTGCTAAAATAAAGAGATCAGCACTTTTAAAAAATATTGGGAAAGAACTGATTACTCAGCAGGGACATTTACAAGGCTGAACTAGTATGAAGGCAGGCAGGCAGAATGCTAAGTCCATGTTGAAGTTTATTTACTTTTCCTTCTTATTTCAAGAGAACTTTTCAAAGGCCTGCCCTCTTTAACACGCCATCTAACCTCAGCCTTCTTAACCCACATGTGTTCAGTTCTCAGCTTCTGGTTTCCTCTGATCTATCGCTGCATATTTTACTTCTCATTGTGTTGGGTGATTAAAGAGTTCAGATCCTGGGGCCCAACAGAGAGTTGCTTTGATTCCCATGTCCACCACTCATTTCCTATCTGACTCTGGTCGATTTATTCCATCTCTCTAATGCCTCAGTTGACTCCGCATGAATCAAAACAGAATTTCTAGTAGAGTTTTTTTTTTAATATTAGATGAGTTAATGCATGAAACTTCTGATCAGAGTTTCAGTTTGTTGGTATTGACGATTATTATTAAGGTTATCTCTATTATCATGGTCATATCTTCTTCATTTCCTTACATTACTTAAGAGCTTATGTTCTTTCTCCATACAAAGCACCCACACAATAAAACGGGTTAACTAGCTTTCCTATAATTCATGTGGATCTGAAGAGGGGAAAAGTGAAGAGAGGAGAAAAATGCTTTTTCCCTACTATCTACCCTCTGCTTCTAGACCAGTTGTTCTCAACCTATGGGTTGAGACCACAGGGGTCGCCTAAGACCATCAGAAAACACCTATTTCCCATGATCTTAGGAACCAACAGACCACTTCTCGGTGTAGCAAAATGTAGCAATGTAGTTTAGTGTTGTCATATGAAGACTGTTACCCATGCTACACCACGATTCAAGACAAAATTTCATTTATTTGTAATTAGAAATAAATATTTCACAATATATAATTACGTATTGTCTTTGTGATTAATTACTATGCTTTAATTATGTTCAATTTGTAACAATGAAAATACATCCTGCATATCAGACATTTACATTACAGTTCATAACAGTAGCAAAATTACAGTGATGAAGTAGCAATGAAAATAATTTTATGGGTGGGGGTCACCACCACATGAGGAGCTGTCTTAAAGGGTCTCGGCCTTAGGAAGGTTGAGAACTACTGTTCTAGACCATTTGTTAACATCCAGAGGCACAGTGCTCACCTGCACATAAACCCTCAACTCTCTAAAGCTACTTGGAGAAAAGTGGGAAGGGGTAATTCTTTTATCTTTTCTGGAACATACTCATAAAACTACTTACATAGTTAGTGGACATAGCTGTAAAGAGCGCCTCGGAAGGCACACGGGCATTTTTTTAATTATTGTCAGCTGAACCCAGTGGTATTGGCAAAGCCATATCCTAGGAACCTGCTTTGCCAAAAAGGCAAGGATGTTGTCAGCTTGACCTTCATTTCAACCCAGGTGTCAGGAAGTGAGTTTTGATATGTAAATCCAGTCAAGCACCAGGAATGAATAGGACTTGGGCCTACTCAAGAATGCGAATAATCTCCTTTGTCTTAACTTTTGGTGAAACTTCCTGGTATTTGGAGGTATAAACTAAACATGCTGCATCAGCTCTGGGTCACTGTCTCTCCCTCAGAAGAGGGCAGGGGTCTATCCGGTCCCAGCCTTTTCCTTCTATTTCTGTGTCTTGACTCTTTCTTTTATTTCTCTACTCTAAGAAACGGATCATCTCTCTTTCCGTGATGGACTCAGAAAAGAGAGATCCCGCCATACATAGCAATATTTTTCTTTCAAAGTCTTGACCTAAAAATAAGTCTTTTGTGGGTAGCAATTCACTTTGTAACTATGCCACAGAGGCAAGAGAAAGAGTCTCATATCTAAAAAAACTGCACTATTATGTCAGTTTCCTCTCTAACAATGAAGGTGTGGACAAAGGTAGCTTTACAGTTTGCAATACAAATAAATCACACAATAGTTAATTATTAAAAAAAAAAATACAGGAATAAACTCGGTGTTCTATGTGCTCACAACTGTGAGCCTACTTGCCCCACCCCCTGTAGGTAGAGATTCTCTGGGTTCTTTACAAATAACTCAAGGCTTTTCCAATGAAAAGCTAAATCCACAGGGGGAAATGTGCTTTGTAAAGCATCAAGCCTGGAGTCGCCTATTCTAAAAAGCAGTGCTTGCACAGATCCTTCTTACTGGTGTATGCCGCAGCCTATGTATAAGTAAACGTGTAAAGCATTCCGAAGAGGCAGCACACTGAAGAGTAGTAGCATGTATTTAACACCCGAGTCTCTCTCAGTCATCAAGCCAGTCTATTGTAGCAAGAATCTATCAGCAGTCAAGAATTTTAAATGATGTCCAAAGATGAATCTGTGCCTATGTATTCGCAGGCTTTTCCATACCTCTTAGAAGAGGAAATCAAATCATTATCGAGAAATCTCAGGCTTTCGAGAGATGCATCTTTTCTACCTGCTTAGGGCAAGACTTTCCACTAACAAGGAACCAGGTATAGGTAAGAAGTCAGTCCTTCAGCATAAACTTTTTTTTAAAATATATTTTTATTGATTTTTAACAGAGAGGAAGAGAGAGGGATAGAAAGTCAGAAACATCGACCAGCCGCCTCCTGCACAACCCCTCCTGGAGTTGTGCCCGCAAGCAAGGTACATGCCCCCCCACCAGAATCGAACCTGGGACCTTTCAGTCCACAGGCCGATGCTGTATCCACTGAGCCAAACCAGTCTCGGCATTCAGCATAAACTTTGCTCTACTGTCCTCAGAACATATTGCAAGGATCATAGTTACAATTTCAGATGTGGTAGAAGAGCTCATGGGTCTCTACAGTGATGTGTCCTAAGATCCCTGATTGTGACCTTGATTTTAGGATTTTTATTCTTCACATGGCATCTAAAATGATTTTTTTTTCTAAAGAAGAAGCAGGAAGTTATTCATGGTATACTGCACTAATTAATTACCTGCAGTAGCACTTGTCCTATGATGGGGTATACTGCTGTCACTATAGAATTAAACAGTTACAGGAAGAGCCTGGAAATACATTGGTAAGAAGTACATTTATATGTCATTCCGCCCTGCTTAGGGCTCAGTGTATGACACGGTTACCATAAATCCAGTGTTTAAAATCTAGTGAAAGCAATTTCCTGTGTGCTGTTTTGCTCTTACCCTCATTCCCATTAATAACCGGAACAGCATAATGGGCCTTTGACTACTTGTGGTTTGGCAAGTAGACATTCCCAGCAGTTTCTCCATAGATTGATTCATTTAAGGGAAAGAAATAAGTTTAGTTTTTAAAAAAGAAGAACATAATTGGCTTAGCCTTTTACAGAATCATAATTACTTCAACTAGCTTTGGAAGTTAAATTTCTCAGAGTATCTGAAATGGAAAATGCAATTTCTAGCTCACCGGCATGAAGAAGGATCTTGAAGCAACAGAGAGACAAACAAACATGGATCTAGAATGACCAGATTGGATCCTATCAGGTGCTTCTAACCATGGTGACATGTAGACAAATATAGAAATAAAAGCTTTCTTTAAAGAAAAACTAAAAGAGCAACAAACACACACACACACACGCACACACACACACACACACACACACACACATGCAAAACAAACAAAAAACTTCTGGTAGCCTTAAAAGGAGCAGCCATTTATAACTCACTATGGAAACAATGGATCATTATCTTAACCCATATATCTGAGCCAGATTCAAGGAGGACCTGAATCTATTATCTCAATGCTTTGCACTCATTGCTGTTGATCTCTATGGCCTAGTTCCATGTTTCTGAGATACTTGATATTCAGCCCCAAGATCCTGTCTTCCGGATCCTGGAATGGATATTTAAAATACCTTGACCTTGGTATGTGTTTGTGGGTTCATCATAATATTTCAGATATGGAACTTATAGGCTCATTTTTTTTACACTGACTAGGACCCTCATTAGTGTGGCTTTTGAAGAAGTTAAGGTGTTGCCCTATTCCATGTACATCACAGTACAGGAATCAGAAGCCATGAGCAGGTGTGCATGTGTGGTTTCATGGTCATGCACAATTGTTCAGGGTCTCAGAAGGGCCGCAAACTTGTTTTAATGCTCTGCTGTTTCCATGCTTAATTTCTTAATAATTTATTTATTTATTTACTTATTTTAACTAAAGGCCCAGTGCATGAAATTTGTGCATGGAGTGGGGAGGGGGTGTCCCTCAGCCCAGCCTGCACCCTCTCCAATCTGGGACATCCCTCTTAAATCTAAGACTACTGGCTCCCAACCACTGGATTACCCCTAACCACTTCTGCCTACCAGCCTGATCACCCCTAACCACTCCCCTGCCAGCCTGATTGATGCCTAACTGCTCCACCGCTAGCTTGATTGCCCCCAACTGCCCTCCGCTATAAGCCTGGGTCCCCCCCAACTGCCCTCCTTTGCTGGCCTGGTCTTCCTCAACTGTCCTCCTCTGTTGGCCTGGTCACCCCTAACTGGCCACAACTGCCCTCCCCTGCAGGCCATCTTGTGGCAACCATCTTGCATCCACATAGGGGCAGCCATCTTGTGTCTTGGAGTGATGGCCAATTTTCATATTATTCTTTTATCAAATAGGATAACTTTAGAGGGAGAAGAAAAGATAGAGAAACAAAAGATAGAGAGAGAAACATTAATCAGTTCTCTCTTGCACATGCCCGACCTGGGATGGAACCTATAACCTGGATTGTGCTCTGACCAGGAATTGAACCTGCAACTTTTTTGGTGTACAGAACAATGTTCCAACCAAGTGAGCCACAAGGGCCAGGGGAAATTTCTTAATCATTTATAACAAGAAGTCTGACAGTTTCATTTTATAACAGGTTCCCCAAATTATGTAGCCAGTCCTGTGTATGGGCAAGAATTTTTGCTCTTAAAGACAGATGTGGTTTTGAAATCTGGCTCTGCCTGCTACTAGTTGGATGAAAATTTTGTAAATTTGGTTAAAGAATTAAGTATTTGATCTAGAAACAAAATGATTGGTTCAAAATCTCAGTTTTACTACTCTGACATTAGACAAGTTACTAAAATACCTGGAAATGTATTTCCTTATCTGTTGAATAAGGTCAATAAAAATATTGAGGAAATAAATTAAAAATTCTAAGACTAATGCATGGCACAGGGTGTCTGTTAGTATTGTTACAATTACTTTGTTGTCCTTATTTGTAAAAGGAAAGTGATAGTATCTACTTGCATGTTTGTTGGTAAAATTAAATGATATACATCCAACATCTAGCACAGATTCTAATTCATAGTGTCCATGAAACACATTTAATACATATTATTTCCCCAACAGAGACTATCATTAGTTCCTAATTATGGATTTTTAGTTAGTTAATATGAAATGTCAATTTATCTAGACCCACAGCAATTACATAGTATATATAAAAACTATTGATAAAATTAGAGGCATTCAGAAACTTTTTAAAAACTTAGACTAAAATATAAATCATGTTTGTAACAAAAACAAATTATATTCTATATGAAATTGAAACTAAAATATCTATTAAATATTATACACATAAAATTTATCTTACTGATTTCAGCAGCTATAATGGTAAGATTGTGCCATTGAGATAGTTCACGGTCAAGTGGCTTTGATATATAAAGGGATCCATTTCCAGAATGTATATTGAAGATCCTGTCAAGGTCAGTATGACGATCCAAGGAAAATCTGAACATAGAGGGCCAAGAAAAATAGGTGGCAGTGTTATTAATGGTTTGTAGGATAAAATGGTAAAATGCAAAAACACATGTAGTGATATATAACAATTTGAGGAATATACATAGTATTGATCTAGAACACAAATTATTTTATCAATTTAACACACATAGACACACACACACACACACACACACACACACACACACACACATACACTTCTTCCCAATGCATGCATTGGCAAATTGTTCTGTATTCTAGTTCTATTCTTCTAAATTTTGTTATTATCATTATCTATTTCCATATTCAACTGGCCTTGATGTATTTTCTGATAAAACAGCTGGTATTGCATATGGTAACATTATCAACTGACTTTACCTAGTTATTGAGAATTCTGTTGAGAAATTATCATAAGGAGCCAATGCAACCGATCATTGCCAGAAGCAAAATCATGTTCTTAGTCAGAAAATTGGAGACAATATTAGTTTACTCAACCTTAGTGGTTCAACAATTTACGATGTTGTTTTTGTTTCTGTTTTTCTAGTTCATGATCTGATTACCTATATATAGCTTCAGTTTCTTGAGCAAATATATCATTGAAAGATGTACATATATATATATATATATATATATATATATATATATATATATATGAATCAGAGATGTTTCAAAAACAGAAGTTTGGGATAGAAGTTTTTATACATTTATATCAAATGAAGCCTTAATATATGTATTCTGCAAATTGATTAAGGGCACTGTGTTAGATATCATTGTAGAGTTAAACAGAAGATTTATCAATCAGGTTGATGGACTTTGGATAATTGCATTATTTTTTTGGTTTGTAGGTCAAGGTTTAAAACAGCTTTACCCCACATCGGTTGCTGCCACTTCACAGCAAAGTGACTTACAAATATTGCATAATCTTGAATTAACAAGCATAATCCCCAAGTTATATTTGATACTGCATATTTAAAAAAGGTAAGACAAAGATGATAAGACCAGGAGTAATATTGAGTTATGGTATATCTTTTCCTATGCCATAACTGTCATTTATTTTAAGGAAAAAAAATTAATGAAATATTGTTTTAAAGTGTGTTCTGTAAGTAATAATACAAATAATTAAATGGTGCCATAAAACCCTTCCCTTGTAGTGTCACAAATTGTATAATATTTACCAAAATCAATGAAAATGCATTTAAATCAGTTCTAATTAGAACATACCAGTAATTTATAAATCTCCTTAGTAAACTCTAGATTTTTTTTTCTATTAATATAATATGAATTCAGTTTCCTATTCAAACTACACATCTTACCACTTACAAATCAAGCAAAGCATTGCATCACTTTAACTGGAATAATTTACTAATTCTATTCCAAGATGACAAAATTCTTTTACTTCTGAAAGACAACATACGTTACTTCTTCCTTGGAGTGTCCCATTATTACCTGAATCTATTTGCTCTCGCCTGTCACAAAGTACCTTTCACTACACTTCCCTGTCATTTACCACACTGCAGTAGGAATTCATTTCATCTCACATCTCATACAGGAAACCAGACATGAAAACACCAAGCATCTTACTTGGCGTCTAGTGGGCACCCAGTGAATATTATTTCTCATACTAAGTCATCTTCCTTAACAGAGTAAGAACTCCTTGAGAAAGATATTAATATCTGATATGGTGATCCAAAAACATTAGTTACATTCCTTGGCATAAGTGGCAAATTATAGGTTTCCTTATTTCTATAGAAATATGACATGAAGTTGCAATATGTAAATCAATATAAAACATCATTTTGTTCACCAAATCTATGAATGAATATTTTCTTTTATTGTTTATAATTTAGTTTAAAGAAATACTTCACTGAAGATTTGCAGAGTCAGGTGGCACATAAAATCAGAGGCTCTCTAGATTCCACTGCTACAAAATTTAGAGGGCTATGTAAAATTATCTTGAAGATGCAGAGACCCTGGTTCTCCTTCAAACTTGATATAATTATATTTTTCAATTGCCCATTGGCAAATTGTACACTAATTTTCCTTTAAAAAATTTTTTTTCAAAACACTTTTTATGTAGATCCAGTGATTACGACTTCAAGATCCACCACATATAACAATTTATCACATATCCAATCTGTAATTATATTGCATTAATATAGCTACTTTATTCTTTAAAAATACTTTTAAGCTCAATGGTCTTTCAAGGATGTTCACTTGCATTTTCTAAATCATGGTGGCATAAATTCAAATATACAACAACTTTCATGGTATAGACTCTGTCATTAATAATCAATGCAGTTTTTAATTCTATTGCACATAGGATACACGAATCGATTCTTTTCTCCTGGTACTAACACTTGCATCCTGGTTAAATATTTTATTTTTTGTTTCAAAAATCCATAGCCATATTTTGACATAAAATAATTATCAGTCAACAAGAGGATGAAAACCCCATTTCATTGTGTGGAGAAATCTCTTTATGTTTGCCAGTTAACAATGCAACTAGATTTAAATTGAACTCTTTTAAAATATTATACTTCTGTTTTTTTAAAGGTCATTTTAAAATCAGGAACACAGAGCACAGCCTGTTAAAAGTCAGTTGGGAGCTATGCCAAGAAAATGCTGGGTAAGTATTTAAAGAGGAAGATTAAATGTGTACATTGGTTATTTAAAAGTTTCAAAGGGAACAAATTAAAAAATGCAGCCATTTCAATGAAGATAAATGGATTGGAGAAGAGGCATTTATGGGAAGGTGATGCTGGCAGATGGGAGCTCTACATGATTACTATGTACATGCTTCTTCTCACAATATGTAACCTGTGATGCTATATGTGAAGAGAAGAAAATATTTGGATAAAATTATATAAATCAAACAGTAATGTTAACATATAAAGAATGACTTCACTGAAGATTTGCAGAGTCAGGTGGCACATAAAATCAGAGGCTCTGTAGATTCATGGCTGCAAACTTAGAAGGCAGAGGACAGTGCACGTGGAAACCACCAGCCATGTGAACTCCTGTGTGATAGGTCTGCATGGAACAAGGGGCAAGCAACATCTGCCTGCTGAGAATGAAGGAAACACAGGAAGTCCAAAATACATGACAGACTAACAGTTTAAAGTGAACAGCCATCTTAATGCTGAGTGTTATATATAGACATCTGTACTTCCCTAAAATGATACAAAATACAGTGAAAACTCTGAGTCTTTCATATTTTTCTATATTTATCATGTCTCATATGTTTTCCAGCTGCCATTTACTCTTATCTTCTTGGAATGTTCTAATATTTGTCGATCAAGCCAAACCACAACCAAAAACACTTCTGCTTTGATGGCAGGAGTATGGGGAAATTTCTAACACCACAATGTAACTGTATTGAAACACTGCTCTAATTACATATATATATATTTAAATATATTTTATTGATTTTTTACAGAGCGGAAGGGAGAGGGATAGAGAGTTAGGAACATCGATGAGAGAGAAACATCAATCAGCTGCCTCCTGCACCCCCTCTACTGGGGATGTGCCTGCAATCAAGATACATGCCCTTGACAGGAATTGAACCTGAGACCCTTGAGTCTGCAGGCTGACGCTCTATTACCGAGCAAAACCGGTTAGGGCTATAATGGTATTTTTAAGTGTTACTACTCCTCTCAATTTCACATATTCTTTAAGAACTTAAAAGCACAAATAATGTGGTTTAGTTGCATTGTAAATGTACAGATGAAGTAGTAAAATTGTGCCCTTTTTACATACTGAGGATCAGAGCAACAAATACTTTACAGAGACAAGCAGATGATATAAGACAAGGTTTGGTCTCAAGGGCATGATTAGAACTGAGGGGAACTATGAAACTTGTGCGTGCCCTATCCCAAAACAGAGACGACATTATATACAACTTATTGAGAGGCCCTCTTATCTTTGAGGGCATTAAATGTTTGCAATAGAGCCGAAACCCGTTTGGCTCAGTGGATAGAGCATCGGTCTGTGGACTGAAAGGTCTCAGGTTCGATTCCGGTCAAGGGCATGTACCTTGGTTGAGGGCACATCCCCAGTGGGGGGCGTGCAGGAGGCAGCTGATCGATGTCTCTCTCTCATCGATGTTTCTAACTCTCTATCCTTCCCCCTTCCTCTCTGTAAAAAAATCAATAAAATATATTGCAAAAAAAATGCTTTCCATACAATTTCATGACCTCTATATTTACTTCAGTTCTGTTTCTGTTCATCTTAAACATATGCATAATTACCTAATGGCACTAGAAGTCGAATCAGGGTCCCTTGCCATTACAGTCCCAATGATTGTGCCCACTTCAATATCTTCATGAACCTCAAACAGGTAGGAGGATCTGCTAAAAACGGGAGGCTCGTCCACATCTTCTATAGAGATCTTGACAATCGTTGTGTCTTTAAATGGTCCTAGGTAGTAAAATCGTGGATCCACGTGGGTATTTTCTGCTTCCACCTTCAGAGTGTAAAGTCTTCGGCTCTCATAGTCAAGTGGCTGTTTAATAAAAAAACAAACCATGAAATTCGAGTGAGGGGAAATGGAATAGATGTCCCTTTCAAGTTACAGTAGGATTTTTAGAGCATGACTGAGTTCTAAGCTGTCCATTAACTGTAAGTAAATAAAAATAATTTAAATATATAACATATCAATAGGATTCAATTTTATTTTTCAATATATTCAATGTGTGTTAGCTTAGAGCATAGGAGAGTGAAATTTTAAATCTTGGAAAAATTAGAAAGGATTAAACTCAAGGTGGTGATAAAATTGGGCTGAAAGATTGTGTGTGTGTGTGTGTGTGTGTGTGTGTGTGTGTGTATGTGTGTGGCAGGGGGTGGGGGGGTGAGAGGGGAGGGTTGAGGTGTTAGCCATTGCTAATTTTCTCTAAGAAAAAATTCAGTTATCTTTTTAAATTTATGTAGTCATATTTGTATTCAGTTTAATGGGCAAGTTTAAGATATTTTGAAGACTAATATAAGACTTTCAATAGTTATATGAGATTCCACCTGCATGACTATTACTTCCCAGTCATGAAAAGTAAAAAAGAAAGCTGCTTTCCCCTTTGCTGTTACTGTCCATTTAAAAGTGGTTTGTGTACCTTGGGCTGTGCGAAAGAATATCAGGGTAGTTTTACATTTAACCAGTGCTAAGGTGGGGTCACTTTACACATAGAATGCTTAAGATACTTCATTGGATCTAAATTTTATTGTGTCTTATTTTTTCTTATAATGATGGTATGGACTCTGTAATAAAAACAACAACTAATTACCTTTAAACCATATTAATCAACATGTTTTGGCAGAAAAGTTTAATATATGTAGTAGAAGGGAAAATGTGAACAGCCAAGTTATCCTCTAATACATGCTTTTTATTTTTATTAGCAGCTTAATTATTACTTCATACATCTGGATAGAAGGGATGCTACTTTTTTGTGTCTCCAACTGTGTTAACATATTGACATCACTAACTATTAACTGTTTTATTTAAGGAAATGATATTATTCTTCTTTTAAATATATATATTTTATTGACTTTTTGAAGAAAGAGGGATAGAGAGTTAGAAACACAATCAGCTGCCTCCTGCACACCCCCTACTGGGAATGTGCCCACAGCCAAGGTACATGCCCCTGACCGGAATCGAACCTGGGACCTTCCAGTCCGCAGGATAATGCTCTATCCACTGAGCCAAACCGGTTTCGGCCAGAGTTTATTCTTATATTATTATTTATTAATTATTGTGTTATTTTCCCCATATGAATAACTGTAAACCTACTTTTGCCTCACCCTGTTTATTAATGTGCCTTGTAAATTTAATGAAATCTCAGGTTCTTGTTTAATTAAAAAGAAATTGGTCAAAATGTCCAAGGTCTTTGGCTTTATGTTTCTTAGACTATACACAATATAAATTACAGTTGTACATGATGGTGAGATTTCTGAATGGACAATGCATGAGTGGAGACTACATATTGAAATCTCTACTCTCTTAGGTCGAGTGCTTATGTACGCTGATGGTGCGCACCTTTCTCACAGTTATGATGCCTTCCTGTGTGTCCTTCTCAGTTATGATGTCAAACATGTCAGTCCCATCACCATCAATAATTCGGTATTCAACTTCAGCATTTTTTCCAGTGTCCGCATCAGTTGCTTTTACACTTCCAACAGCTGTGCCAACTGGGGAGGATTCAAGTACTCGAAGATGGATGGTGTCTGCAAAGAACAAAGGAAATGAGAGAAAGAGAGAGGGAGAAGGAGAGAGAGAAAGAGAGAGGAAAAGGGGTTTCTCAATAGAATATTGAAAGGTACATGTGTTATGAGAGAACATTATAAATCTTAAACACGGCATGATGTTAACTGATTAATAAGTTGAATACACATAATAAAATTATATTAAATCAAAGTCTAAGGACAGAAAAGTAGAACTTTGGGGTATTTGTTCATGCATATCATGAATAGTGAGTACCAACCTCTTATCATATTAGCAATTTGTCTTTTTTTGCAATTGCACAAATAACTAGACATCACCTTTGAGTGAAGATATGTATATATGGGTGTTTTTGTAGTTATAACAAACTACAGAATAAGCAGTGAATGTTTGTTAATGTTTGTTGTCCTTCTGTTGTATTTAGTTGCATAAAACTCAGCTTGCTGGCAGCAGAACACTACAAAATCACAAGAAATACACCATAATCGGAAAGAATCCTGGTTCTTTGTTATTTCTATTGGTGACGGAAGAAACAAAGGTTAGTCTGTGGGAGAAATACAAAGTGCCTTTCACAGGATCAATATAAAAACACTAAATTGTGACAAACCCCCCTACATTCCAGAGCAAAACAAGAATTTATCTAATCCCCTCTTGCATATAGATGTGTTTCCAGCTTGAACAACCTCTGTTGCTAAAGAGATTTATATTTTGGCTCTTGATCTTGAACTATGTTACTGACAGATTAATAGACCCGAAGATCCTTTGAATATAGCAGCTTCTTACTCATAAGCCTTAGGCAATTCTCCTTAATATACGTAATAAAGTCCAGAATGCTTACATACGCAGGCTCTTGCCTGAGTATATCATTCTTACTGTATTTTTCCTTCATCACGTCCAAGAAAGATTTTCTTCAAACTGGACTTTTCTAAGTGTTCTTGTCAAAACGTGATTTCCTACATCCCCGCTTTACATTTGTTGCATGCTACTTCCCTCATGTAAAATCATGCCCTCCCAACCCCCATTTCCCCCATTACCAGCAAAATGCAATTAAGCAAACCTGATAAAATGGCACTGTTATTGGCTGAGTGTTTGGGGCCCTCAAAATTTATATGTTGAACCTTGATTCCCTAGATTGTGTGTGCAGGGGTTTTATACACATCATTCACACCTTCTGTACTATGTTTATTTATTGTGCTACGCATTCCATTTATTTATGATGTGTTTGGTGTGGTTGATCACTTCTTGGAAAATAAAACATTGGTATGGCTGTTTTTCACATATACTCTAGATTTGAGACTAGAGAATCATGGTCCTGCAGATTTTAACAGAAACTAGATTTTACAAGATACTGATGCCGAAATTTCTGGTCGGGTCTCAACTTGTTGCCTAACAAAATGGAAGAATTTTTTAACAATGAGTATATTAAAAAATTGTAGTAAAGGGAGTAAATCTTGTTGCATATATGCAAATATGTCAAAAAGCCAAAAAGAAAGGTAACTATTTGTATTAGAAATAAGAAATCTAATTATGTCTTTGATATAAAAAAGTAAATAACAATAAGTTATTTTCTATTAATATGTTAATTATTCTTTGCTTTAGAAGTAAAATATCTGTATCTTTCAAAAGGAATTTAGAGTGGATGATTTACAATAATAGTATTTAAAACTTTTCAGCATAAGAGAAATCTTGTACTGTAATAGAATAGAAGTATTTCAGTAGGAAGACTATGATACTAGAACCAATTACAACCTGTTCTTGTAAATCAGTTGCACATTTTGCTTTAATTGTTGTCACTCAGAAAGGCTTAGAATCCCACTTCGATAGCATGAATCAAAACCCTGATGCTCAAACACTTGTAATTAATAGTGTTTTTCTATAACATAACACAACTCTTCTTAGACATTTGTTCTTTCTAAATTTGAGGAATGAAAAGGAAATTAAGATCAGGATTTTCTGAGAGAGAAATTAGGTGCTCTATCAGAGATTAATTGGATCATAGAAAAGTACAAAGAAACCAATCTTCTTGCCTCTACTGGTCAGCAGTTTGAAATTTGATCATTTATAAGATCATTTGGTTGATTAGAATACATTAAGTTAGACTTGGTTTCTGAAAGTGCAAGCCAGATAATTCAGTTTTGTGGATCACAGATAGAGACAGAGATGCAAGGTGTTAAAAATAAGTATAAACTCCAAATTAAAAAGAAAGGAGAACCCAGAGACAGACAGAGAGAGAGAGAACAAAAGAAAAAAGGGAACATTTCATTGTTTAATTAACTTTATTGTCACTTAAAATTTCACTCTATTGTCTCTGAGAACTTGTTCTCCCTCTTTTTATTTTTAGCTCGGACTTTTTTGGAAACTACTTGTATTTTTAGGCACTCGCTTAAATTCTATAAATCTGCCTGCTTATTATAGTTCTGGCCAAGGACCCAAACTTATCACTTCAGACTACCTTCATCCCAAAGTTTATTTCATTTTCATTGGCGTAAGCTTTATCCATGCTAATTTCCAGTACCTTCTGAGACTCAATCAGGGGAAGTGATTATGCTACATTGGTTTATATGTACTTTATAAGCCTAAAGGGTAGAATAGTTCTCTTCCTCAGTAATTTGTTGGAAAGAACACACACACACACACATACACACACAGCAGATGAGTTATGTGTGTTAATATATGCACATCCATATATTTAGTTTCCCCAGAAACATTAATAAACATGTTTCCAAAGTATCCATAATTTCCAGAAAAGCCATGAGTGATCCATCCATCAAAATGGCATAGATTTAGTTCTTTTGTTAAGTAAATTAAAAAGCTGTATCTTAAATATACTAGAAGCCCCATGTACGAAGATTCATTCTAGAATGGCTTTCCTTTCCCTGGCTGCCCTGCCTTTCCACTCCAGCCCAGCACCTTTCCACTCAGGGATCCACCTCTTTCTGCTCCGGGCCCACCTTCCCATGCTGTCCAGATGCCCTGAGAGACTGGGGGGTGGGCGGTGGGGGGCAGGTGTTCCTTCACTCAGCACCTATGTATGCAAATTAACCGCCATCTTTGTTGGGTTAATTTGCATATAACTCCTGATTGGCTGGTGGCGTAGCAGAGGTAAGGTCAATTTACACATTTGCCTTTTATTAGGTAAAATATGTTGTATATACATCTACAATACACACGTTCATGATTGTTTTGACTGTATGGTAACTTGAGTAATTTATCTATTCAACACATATGTATTCGGTGCCCAAGATAAATAATTTAAGGATGCTTTCTCTGGGATTACGTTTATGCTCATATATCAACTTGATGACAAGATTTATTGGGTCTATCTATTTTACAGTTAAAAAGTATATTCCTATATTTTAAACGGATGAAAGAGCTACTTTTTATTTATTTCCAGGACTAGTCTGTTGAAGACAACCTTCCTAGTTTGTCAAGCAAAATGGAATTACTTTAATTAAGAGCCTGCAAGGGTGTTTACCACGTAGGGCAAGCAGCAGGGGGGTATCCAGAAAGGAGACGGATTGCTATGCACACACTGACAAAGGGAAAGTAGTGCCTGTCACCCACCTTAGTTTTTATCTTACAGTTGATGGAGCTTTAATTATGTGGTGTGCTTTCCGTTTTCCTATCAACTCCAATTTACAGTTATTTTAAATTCATCCCCAGGTGTCAGAATGAATCATCTGCTTCTCTTGTAATGCTTAGGGCAGATAAATATTTCTTCCTGATGACTATGTCTTTAGTTCGGTTATCAACATAAGCACAAAGGCATAAATACGAGGAGGAGAGAGGTAACTGCCATTTCTGTGAAACGTGGGGGGAAGTTATATTTAGAAGTAAACGCCTAAAAAAAAAAAAAAGTAATATTGCAACAGCTTCCAGGGCCAGTACTAAATACATACATAGCTCTTTAAATAAGTGCCTTTGGGAACTGCTGCTGACAACCTCACGCATCGGACTTTTCATTGATTTTTATTTTTTATTTTTGAATAAAAACTTTCAAACAATTTTGATATCTTTTAGGCCTTTTGGGAATCCAGACTAAGTATTCCAGATCACCCGTTCTAGCCAAAATTTTATCAAATAGGACCTTTCCACTTGTATGTTAAAAACACTGCAGAACTGGAAGTAATTGATTGCTCAATGGAAGAGGCTTTGGAGGAAAAACATGAGAGAGGGAGTTCCCCAGGAAGACAGGAGAGATGCCAGGGAACGCCAGAGAGAGAACAAGGGCAACGCAAGGTTCGAGGTGGCTACACATAACTGACAAAAAACAATGAGGTTTAAAGGGAAATGATGTGTCTTTTCCCTTTGTTCCTGCCCTTGCTTCCACCTACATTTGCATAAGAAGCCTGCTTCTGCAGAACTGAGGTTAAAAACAAAACAAAACAAAACAAAACAAAATCAAACAAAAAACCACACATATATGAATCAACACGATAACTTAACATTAGTTTAATTTTTTAATTTGTTTTATGCCTAATCTTATTGTCACATCGCGAGGCTGCATAATAATCTGCGACAACACTTGCTTTAAGGAAAAAAACGACACAATTATGCGCGTTTATAAAGCATCCCATTGTATAATGTTTAAAATATGTTTTTTAATGAGCTTAACAGGAAGACATTAAGAACAAGACACAGCTCCTCGGGGGGACGGGGAGCCGTTAAGGAAATGATGCCACGCTAAGTGGGCGTTCAGGAGAAGGGAGAGGAGAGCTCAAAGTCACGCAGGAGACTGACAGCCGAGGAGGCTCTGCCAGGGAGGGCTCTCACCGGAGAAGGCGGGAACCTCACTCGGTGAGCAGGGGAGACGCGATCACAGACTTAGCTTTGGGCGTTTAATTTAAATTAGAGCAAAACGAGAGGCCTCGCTGTGTCTCAGTTTCCTGTCGGTGCCGCTGAGGACAGTGACAAACCCAAGCTTCTATAGAGGCCGCCACTGAGCTCCAGAGCCTGGGGGATCCATCCCGGTCTGTTTCTTTGAAATTGTCTCCTAGTTGATTGCCATCCGTAGATACACACAATTGCAATGCGTAGGAACGTGAACAAGTGCATAGACTTGGGGGAGGCAAACAGAACCTTGAATTAGTCGTTCATAAACATGTTACGATGTATCAGGTACTCAATCTGGTTGCAATGTGTCTCCAAGCAGGCATAGTGAAGACTGTAAAGGCAGTCTGAGTCTAAACATGTTTGCACAGCGAACTTTTATATCTATATATTTCTCTCTCTCTACCCAGGGTGGGGGTATTTTCAAAGTGTTCCAGAGGAAGCCATATACATAGAAACTTTGGATCCCATCATGTAAAATGCCACGTAGTCTAGTCTAGGTCAGCTTCCCCCACTAGACAAACTGGACCGTCCCAAGTAGATTTTTGTATAATTCTCCTGAAACTCTATTTCTCTTAGGGGATTTTACAAGGTGGGGTGAAAAGTAGGTCGACAGTTGTGAGTAGTTTATGGATTGTTGTATGATTTTTCCATACAAACAGCCGTAAACCTACTTTGCCCCAACCTGCTGTATATCTCATCACTCTGGTGAGATGGTATATTTTCCCAGTGATGTCACTCTAAACATTGAGCCTGATATCATACATGTTTGTTTTCACTTACATGTCATGTGTGTGCCCCATTTCACCATCTACTAGACATTTAAACCCCACTGCTTTTCCGCAGGCCTCTCAATTCAAAATGTTCAGGTCAGACTGAAATCCCTGTCTCTCTCTCCACACAAGCATTCCTGATAGAAAGCGGGAAAGGATCTTTTGCTCTCCTCTCTCCCTCAAACCTTTTGTTGACCTAATTACGATGCCTTGTGTATCACCCACTTCAATATTTCTCAGATCCCTGCTCTCCTCAGCGTGAGTGCAGACTCTTTCAACTCCTGCTCTCCCGACCCAAGCGGTGCGCAGGTCAGAATAGCTAGCTGCTGCCAGAATACTGGGTGAAAACAAAGAAGCATGCTTAGTTTCTCTGAAAAGTGGCTCCTTAGATAATATCGGTGGCACTCTGTGTTTGTGTTCCACGCACATTATGATGCCAACACTGCCTCCATTTCCATCCTCATCGCTCCCAACCCCTGCTCCAAGCCTTGGGCTCCAGCCATACCGAGTTGCACACATTTCCCCGAATGCCGCCTTTGCTCACCCTCTCCTCCCCCCAAAAATGCTCTCCCTCCATGCCCCTTGCTGTCCTCCCTGGAAAACTCTCAAATCATTTTCTTTTTTTTTTTCCCCTGATCTCCCTGAACTGAAAAGCTTATTATCATTTCATGATTTGGGTTTTAATGGATCATTTTAGCACATATATTATTGCATTAGTCTCCATTTATATGTGTGCACATATGTTTATCATACTTATAATAAATATCATACTTATTGGTCATTGTAATGACCAATCAGCAAGTGGGCGGGGCAGCGAGCTACAAGTGGTGGAGAGCTACAGGAGGGCGGGGCAGCAAGCTACATGCAGCCAAGAGCTACAAGCATGGTGGTGCGTGGGACAGCCAGCTGAGGCAAGCAGCAGCTAGCTACTCACACATGGATTCATGCACATGGTCACTAGTATACATGTAACTACATATGTGCACACATATGTTTACGCATAATATATACTCAACCTATATCGAAATATAAAAACACACACAAAGTAAAATGAAAGACAGTGCATATGAGAGAAACTAACAACAACGTAACAAATTAAAGGTGTGAAGGTGTGTGTGTGTGTGTGTGAGAGAGAGAGAGAAGAGAGAGAGAGAGAGAGAGAGAGAGAGAGAGAGGAAGAGAGAGAGAGAGAGAGAGAGAGGAAGACAGGTTGTGTCTGCATAACTTTTCAAAATCCAAACCACTTATGGATGTATCCTGTATTCTATTTCTTCTTTTAAGATTATTAGTTTACCGTTATTTCCTAGCATAGTTCCTGCCATGTATTAGGGCTTCACTCAATGTTTAATGCATCAGGGAATGCTGTAAAAACATTATTTATTGCCAATTCTTACAAATTATAGGCATCAAAACCATGGCAAAAAAATCTTCCTGATATTTGAGGCTATTTTGATGGTTACAGTAAAAACCATAGCTATATGCAACAATATAAATTATAGAACAGTACTTTTGAATACATTGATTTTTTTTCCTAGTAGTAAAAAAGGGAAAAAGGAGACATTTTTAATTTAAGTTCCCGCTTCCTCATGCTAAAGCATCTTCCTGGGGAAATACCTGACTGTTGCCTTAGCTAAAATGTGCTTGATAATTTTGAAATATGCAGATAAGCCTGCGGCTCACATTACTGGGAATCCCCAGCTGAGGAGAGCTTGACTCTATTTACAGAGTGAAAACCGGGACTTATTAAATCAGATCTCTCTTGTACCAGGCAGGGATTAAAGTAGTCTCACAACTCACTGAGTGTACGTGTCTTAAATCCCTATGTATATCATATAGACATTTACTTGAAAAACCTTTTCTTATGCAAACTTGTTTATTTATCTGCCCAAACTTGTGATCCCAGCAAAGAAGGCAGTTGTGTTTGGTCCTGAGGTATTGTAAAAGCACCAACCAGCCAAGGTGTGATTTTCCCGTGTTTGTATCAAAATTCAGACAGCCCTGGCCAGTGTGGCTGAGTTGGTTGGAGCATTGGCCACACACCACGAGGTATCCAGTTCGATTCCTGGTCAGGGTGCATGTGGGAGGCAACTGATGGATATTTCTCACATCTCTCTCTCTCTCTCTCTCGCTCTCTCCTTCTGCTTTCTAAAATGAATTTTAAAAAATGAATAGACATTTTAAGAATTTAGTATGCCCACCTGAAGTTGTTCTTATAATACATATGTACAAGAAATGAATCATGAAATTAACTAACTTCGATGCACCAATTTCTTTCTGGGTGTGATGGTCAGAAGTACAGACTTTTGAGGCAAACCAACTGAGTCCCCAACTTTTCATTAATTTCCTACGTTTAGAACCATGAACAAGTTTCTGATTCAATTTTTTTAAATTTGAACTAACAAAAATATATCTACTTCATACAAATGTTGTGAAAGTTAAATTAATTAATATTTGTATTATATTTTATAGTGTTTAATATGTACTGTAATACTGTTTTATTTTATTTATATTTAGGCAAACCATAGAATCCATATGCATATAATTTAAAGCGCTAAATAAAGTTAGTGATCAATCAAGGTAACTCACATAAAAGAAACAAACATATATATATGAAATACCTTTTAAGTTCTGAGTGATTCTGGAATAGTTCACTTTTGTTTCTGAATGGCTGTAGCTATGTATAATCTTTAGAGATAATTTGGTGCAAAATGTAAAGACATGATATGAAAATGCTCAGGAAATTAGGGTCTGAGTTAATGTATCTATCTGCACACCCAAAATATTCCATCATTTATTTTTTTATCTTAATAAAAACTTGCCTAAAAGTAATTCTGAATTACTTCAATCTAATGGTAAAGAACTGATTTTTATACTATTTTCAATAATTAAAAATATATATAGTAGACAGCAATATATTTATTATTCTGAATGTACTTGGGGTAGATCTGGAATTTAATAATAAATATCACATAAAATTCATATAAATTTGCCTGGCTGGCATAGTCCAGTGGTTGAGCATCAACCTATGAATCTGGAAGTCATGGTTTGATTCTGGTCAAGGCACATGCCTGGGTTGTGGGCTCAATTCCCAGTAGGGGGAGTGCAGGAGGCAGCTGATCAATGATTCTCTGATTCTCTCTCATCATTAATGTTTCTACCTCTCTCTCCCTTTCCCTTACTCTCTGAAATCAATATATATACAAGAGGCTCAGTGCACAAATTCATGCACCAGGGAGATCCCTTGGCCTGGCCTATGGTATTGGGGCAAAACTACCTCTCTGACATCCCATGAAGAGTCCCAGATTGCAAGAGGGCACAGGCCAGGCCAAAGGACCCCACTGGTTCATGATTAGGGCCAGGGAGGGATGTGGGAGGTTGACCAGCTGGGGAGGCCTCCAGGGCATGTCCAGCCTGTCTTGCTCAGTCCTGATTGGCCGGAACCCAGCAGCAAGCTAACCTACCAATTGGAGCATCTCTTCCCCGGTGGTCAGTGCACGTCATAGCAACTGGTTGACCGGTCAACTGTCTGCCCTGGTGGTCAGTGTGCATCATAGCGAGTGGTTTAGCAGCCTTAGCATATCATTCACATATTACACTTTGGTTAAATGGATGATCAGAGGATTACGCACTTAGCATAATAGGCTTTTATTATATAGGATATGCATTCTTATAAATTTGATATTACCTAATACAATATATCTTAGAACATATTTTGAGATGGCCAAAGTTAAATAAATACAAATATGACTGTTAATCTATCATATATTTTGCCTGCAATTCATATATTTTCCTCCTCATAAAGGCTCTGCTCAGTTAACATTATATAAGTGTACTTGTTTCTTGACCCTGACAGCCACTTGTCCACCTAAGCTGTGTGTGAGCATGTCTGTGACAATGTTAATAGATCAGGGACATGATTCTGAGAGCTCTGTTTCTCAGGAGCCCATACCAACTGAAAAAGAATGAGAAAATTAATCAACTCTCTTTGTCATCTGTCTCTGTGATAAGATGTGTTGGAAAGCAGATCAATGTGAATAAAGAGCTGTGGTCTCCTTGAACTACATTCTAGAATTGTCTCATTTGTAGGTTGAACCTTTTGTCCCGGGTGTAAGCTGCTTATTCTTCTTCCTTCTTGATCCTAGTAAAATATTGTCCCATCCAAGAACTACAGCCAAGTCCTAGGCACCAGCTGGCTGGCTGGGACCCTGACCATCTGCTTTTGTAAATACTTTTTCTCTAGACCTGGTCTTCCTTTCTGTTATCTATTGTTTGTTTGTATGTGGGTTTGCTTGTTTGATAGATTTGAGAGTCTTATCACAGCATTCTCTGCTCTATTAAGGCAAAGACGCTCAGACTAGACTGCTAACCTGGTTTTTGCAGATCAGATGACCTTAATCACTGCATCTGATCTGGATGAGAATCAATATCTTACTTTTTTTCCAGAAATGCTAAAAGAAAAAAAGAGAAAAAGAAAAAAAGCAAACGCCATTTGGGCACAGATCCTGTTATCCAGTTGGTTTTGCCACTGTGCCTAATTCCTGCTTAAAGCCTAGGATATACGGAGACTATTTTTGTTTCTGATTTTAGAAAAAGAAGGAAGAAAATGAAAATGAGGTGAATGAGACAAATATCTAAGAAGGAGTACCAGGTGGTTAGATTTAAGGTAAGGGACTAGAAAGTTTTTCTATCTTAGGACAACGAAATACATCAAAATTCAGGGACCATTGGATGTTCGACTGGTTGGAGAGCAGGGACATTTGTCTTGGACTCCTCATGCATAGAAGCACTCATTTGTTCAACATGTAAGTGCATTCATTTCAAGTTTATAGGCCTCTCTAGACTTAAGGTACTTTTATTTAGTCTTTGGTTGGCCATACAAGAATAACAGCATGGTGTCATAGCAAGGGAAACAATAATCTTGGAAACATGATACACATTCCTTCAAAAGAAAAGAGAAAGGGAAGGAAATTCATGTATGGAGAACCTATGATATGTTATAATTACTAATGAATAGATTTTATTATTTTTAAATGTTTAAATATATTTTATTGATTTCAGAGAGGAAGTAAGAAAGAGGGAGAGAGATGAAAACATCAATGATGAGAGAGAATAATTGATTGGCTGCCTCCTGCATGCTCCCTACTGAAGATTGAGTCCACAACCCAGGCATGTGCCCTGACCAGAAATCAAACCTGTGACCTCTTGGTTCATAGATTGACACTCAACTACTAAGCCATGCCGGCTGGGCTGAATACATTTCATATATGAAATCGTGTCTCTTATTTGTAACTCTATGAGATAAGAACTGCATATGTAGCAACTGAGGTCTAGAGAAGATAAATTGCCTAGTTTTATGCATTTTCAGTTTCTGAAATTATTCAGGCTTCCTTATAGTATTCTCCTGTATTCATTCTTCTTAAAATAACACCCATGCCATTCTCTAGTCATGTTCCCTGCTTTCTGTCCTTCACAGCACTTACCACCCTGCTAAACCCCATAAATACATTTTGGTTATCACTTTTTGTCTAGACCTTCAATGGGTAGTTCAGGTCCTTGCTGGCCTGCTTAAAGCTTGGGATATAGAAGGAATACTATGCTACTGTAAAAAAAAAAAAGGAAATTTTCACCATTTGCAACAGCATGGATGAACCAGAAAGCATTATGTTAAGCAAAATAAGCCAGTCAGAGAAAGAAATATCACATAATCTCACTCATTTATGGAATATAATGAATAACATAAACTGATGAATAAAAGTAGAATCAGAGACATAAAAGCATCAGACTATCTAACCTATGAGGGAAGGCCGAGGGTGAGGGGGTAAGAGACCAACCAAAGGACTTGTATGCATGCAAATGAGCATAACCAATGGACACATTCAGTAGGGGGATGAGAGCATGTGCTGGGGGTGGGACTGGCTGGGGAGCGGTCAATGGAGGGAAAAGGAGACTCATGTAATACTTTAAACAATAAAGAATTTAAATTAAAAAAAAATACAATTATCTAGTGACCCATCCCTACTTCAGAACTCCCTCTACTCCTTTTCTATTCTATTTTCATGTACATTTCAGCTTCTTAATGGATAGAGATCATTTGTTCAGTCGTCTTTCTGACTGTCTTTTATTCCTCAATTTGTTATCCTCCAGCTTCTTCCACAATGATTTCAATTAAAACTAACTGGAAAAGATCATTCACAACTGCCCGCATTATGTCAATTCTAATGGCTGCTTTCCAGTGCTCATTGTATTGTCTCTTCTGTCTTTTCCATTGTTATCCTCTTTTTTATTAGAATTATCAAATTACAAAAATATATAAAAATAGAAACTATAGAAAAGCAAGCATTAAAGTCATCTACTATTTCAACACCAAAGGTAATCATCATGATCACTTTGAAACACATTCCTCTTTTTCCTGGGTGGAATATGGCCATTCATAAATAGGTAACTTTGCTCATTTCCAAGTTGATGACCTCTCCTTCTCTTCCTATTCTTATGGCTTGTAGTAGGTATAAGTATAGTTTTAAGAAAGGATTTAGGTCAAGTGATAGGTTCTCTAAAAATAGCTTTCACTATAAAAGGCACTCAGTCCCCACCTCCGATATTTGGACCAGTGCTGCTTCTCTGTACGCCCATTACACTGTGCAGAGTTCCACAATCACACTTATCATTTCATATAGAAACATCCTGCTAGACAGTGACCCAGCCGTAATCCAGGAATCAAGACGTATTCACCTTCGTATGATTAATTGGAAATAAAGTGCTTGCTCCTGGAGGGTAAGCAATAGATATTTTCCCCTCTTGTTTTTAAAAATAAATTATAGCACTTGAAGTAACTCAGGGTTCTGAAATAATTTCAGCAGAGATCTCTATTTTGAGAATGAAAAATATATACCTAGTGAAAAGACAGAAAAGACTTTTGGAACGCAGTTTTCAGGTGTAACCCTAACTTCGAATCCGTTGTCTTTATTTTAGAACCATACGACGGTGCACGTGTCATATTAACATTCACCTCTAAAACCACACAATCCTAATGATATCTTAGATTGGGCACACAGTTAGGTTTGTTAATGCTAATGAAAATTTATGATTGTTAATGTGCCTGTGACTTTCTCACATACTAGTCCCTCCACTTGGAGAAAGTACTCATCTCTCTGAATGACTAGATCTATTTTACTTTAAAGTATTGTGATGAAATAATACCTCTTAAATAAGACATTTTCTTATCCTACCCCCTACTATCACACACATATTCTTCCTTTATCTAGAACTGAGCCAATACCTTGTATGTGTACAATGTCTCTATTTATGTATGATCCACCTCCCATGCTTTAACGAAACGTATCACAGGGACAAAATAAAACAGTGGGTGTTTTAGGCAAAATTCATACATCTAGCTTCTAAAGTAGCATTCTCAATAAAAGCTGTTAAATGAAAGAGTTTATGATTTCACTTGAACAGCTCCTCTTATAAACATATCAGAGTTTCTCACTCTTGGCACTATTCACAGTTGAGGCCCAGTAATTCTTTGTTTTGTGAATTTTAGGTCATCTGCAGTATTTCTGGCTTACACCCACTAGATGCCAGTAGTACCCACCAATTCAGAAAAGCAAAAATGCCTCAAGACATACTGAAATGTTCTCTGGAAGGCAAACAAGAGAAGGATTGTTATAGATCCATGCAATAAAATTAGTTAAACAATGAAGGAGGAAATTCAGTGTTTGCTCCCAGAAGGTAAGCAATAGATTTTCTGAGTTTTCTTCTGCCCCTTTGCCTTCCAAATGACAGATTTTTATCCTCCACAGATGTAGCATATTGGGAAATGTTGAATTTGGATCACACAATGTACATGGAAGTTTAAGTTCTGATACCACTTTTATAACATTGAACAATAATAATAACAGATGAGTATTTGCACAAATCAACATGACCTAGCACATGGATACACTAGTGGCAGTCACTGAGTCCAGTGCTTCAGAGACATTCAATTCTTTCATTTTATAGAGCTTCATGGAATATGCATTGCTATTTTTGTTTTCCTTAACTGGCCAAGGTGAAAAAGGTACTGGGTGAAGAAGACAGCATTGGGACTCATAAAGATGACTCCACAGTCTGCTCCTTAGCTGTCCCAGTTCACAGCCACTAGCCAAGCCACCAGCCCTCATGTAGCTATAGGCTAGAAATGTGCTAAGTCTGAATTGAGACTTAATGTAACTAGAAAATACTCGATGTAAAGGTTTCAAAGAAACATGGGAGAAAATAATATAAAATATCTGAATAGGTTTTACGTTAATGATATGTTTAAAGGATAATATTGGGTTAATAAAATATATTCTATATAATAAAAGAGTAATGTGCAAATTGACCCCAACAGTGAAATGACTGGGGACAACCAGTTGACATGATGCACAATGACCGCCAGGGGGCAGACGTTCAGTACAGGAGCTGCCCCCTGGTGGTCAGTGTGCTCCCATAGGGAGAGTTCTGTTCATCCACAAGCCAGTCAGATGGCTGTGAGTGCAGCAGTGGTGGTGGGAGCCTCTCTCACCTTCTCAGCAGCACTAAGGATGTCCAAATGTGGCTTAGGCCGACTCTCCCAAGGAACAGACCTAAGCTGGCAGGTGGACATCCCCCCACGGGGATGCCAGAGGGATGTCTGACTATCAGCTTAGCCCAATCTCCCAGGGAGCAGGTGTAAGGCAGCAGGTGGACATCCCGCAAGGTGTCCCGGTCTGCAAGAGAGTACAGACCGGGCTAGGGACCCCCGCCCCCCCACCCCCGAGTGCATATATTTTCATGCACTGGGTCTCTAGTAATTAAATAAATGTCTTCTGCTTTAATTTTTAAAACATGGCTGACTGAAAATATAAAATTACATATATAGCACACATTATTGGTTTGTTTTCTTTATCATCTCTACTCAGAACCTCCTTTACTTTTGTACATTGGGTATAAGAAAAATATCAATTGGTCTATAAAAGTTAGTTGTGAGATTTCAGTGATGTTCCATTTGAAAGACTTCATAAACTGTAGAAGCCTCTCCAAACTTTGGTTATTTAATGTAATGACATTAAAGATTAAAAACTAGCCCTAGTTGGTTTGGCTCAGTGGATAGAGCATCAGTCTGTGGACTGAAGGATTCCAGGTTCAATTCATATGCTTTGGTTGTGGGCTCGATCCCCATTAGGGGGCATGCAAGAGGCAGCCAAACAATGATTCTCGCATTGATGTTTCTCTCTCTTTCTCCCTCTCCCTTCCTCTCTGAATTTAATAAAAATACTTTTTAAAAAAAGTTAAAAACTAGTGTTTTGGGTGTTAGATGACTTAAATTATCAAGTAACATTCTGATTGCCACTACTGAGTGTTACCAATAGTAAGATAATTATTGAAGAAAAGATAATTGAGAAAATAAAAGTTCAAAAATTATGTTTCCATCTATGATTATAAAGTAATGAGACAAGATAGAGGATACTCTAAAATTTCTCTAAATTAATTGTTTTGTACAGCTGGAGTTAGACATTGATGTCTACTCACCTCTGCCATTAGCTGCAATGTGGCCCTTATTGTCTCATTAGTACAATGGATGTCATAATACTCACCTGAATGAGTTGGTATGATTTTATAAAGTAGATCAGTAAGTAATTTGGTACAGGATCCAATAAAAATGCTAGAGAAAATATGTTATGCTTTATTATTATTACATTACTACAGGCCTGGTGCATAAATTTCATGCTGGGGGGGGGGGGTGGAGAGTGTATCCCTTAACCTGGCCTGCACCCTCTCCATTCTGGGACCCCTCGAGGGATGTTGGACATCCCTCTCACAATCCAGGACTGCTGGCTCCCAACTGCTCACCTGCCTGCCTTCCTGATTGACACTAACTGGTTCTGCCTGTCAGCCCAATCACTCCCTAACCACTCTCCTGCCAGCCTGATAGATGTCTAACTGCTCTCCTGCCAGCCTGTTTTCCCTAACTGCCCTCCCCTGCAGGCCCAGTCACCCCCAACTTCCCTCCTCTGTTGGCCTGGTCCCTCCCAATTGCCCTCCCCTGCAGGCTTGATCACCCACAACTGCTCTCCCTTGCAGGCCTGCCCCCCCCAACTGCTCTCCCCTGCTGGCCATCTGGTGGTGGCCATCTTGTATCCACATGGGCGCAGCCATTTTGGGTGTTGGAGTGATGGTCAATTTGCATATTATTCTTTTATTAGATAGGAGGATTAGATAGGATAGAGCCTGGTGCATGGGTGGGGTCTAGCTGGTTTGCCCTGAAGGGTGTCCCAGATCAGGGTGTGAGTTCCCTTAGGGGGTGGGGCAGCCTGGGTGAGGGGCCTGTGGTGGTTTGCAGGCCAGTCATGCCCCTACAGTAATCCAAGCAGAGGTCCTGATACCTGGGATTTATTTATCTTCTATAATTGAAACTTTGTAGCCTTAACTGGAGGCCAAGGCAAGCCAGGACAGGCAAAACACATGGCTTTCTCCATTGGCTGTGAAACCCAAGCTTCCTGCTCTCTCTGTGGCCGACAGCCATCTTGGTTGGGTTAATTTGGATACTCGCTTCTGATTAGCTGGTGGGCATAGTTTGTGGGTATAGTGAAGGTATGGTCAATTTTCATATTATTCTTTTATTAGATAGGATTATTATTATTATTATTATTATTATTATTATTACTTCAGGGTTTGTATGATATGCCTACCAGATACCACTCACAAATTCTGACTTAAAAGAAAACAGTTATTGAATTAATAAAGATGTTATAACAAATACAAATATTTTTTTCAGGCATTATTAATTTCCAATGTCCATTTTTCTTTATTTAGAATCTTTAATTTGGTTATTGAATGTACCATTTTTTAATGGACTGCCTTAAAGACACATGTGTATGCATATTCCTCTTCACTTAAAATATAGTACTCTTTTAAATCATCAGTTACTATTATTTTTAAGTATTTTAAAATTAATTTTAGAGAGTAAAAGGGAAAGAGAGAGAGAGAGAGACATAAATGGTGCAGCCCCTACTGGGGATCAAGCTCACAACCCTGGCATGTTCCCTGAACTCTTGGTTTATGGGTTGATACTAAACTACTGAACTCTTGGTTCATGGGTTGATATTAAACCACTGAGCAACTCTGGACAGGCTGGTCAGTTATAACTAATAAAATATTTTTCAGAAATAATTTTGATCATTGTAGAATATACAATTTGACAGGTTTTTGTTTGTTTGTTTTTTGGTTTTACCTTCTGAACTTGTCTGGCCATTATTTTGGTGACAGGCTTGTACTAAAGGACAATCAGAAATAAATATAAAATGTGAAATTTAAATTTTATGTAACTAGGCACCTCTTTAGACCTATTTTGAAAGAAATACACAGGATTATTATAATTGGTTTTCTATTCCCTGCCAATGTTAAATGTAACTTTGGGCTGAAAATTGATTATTTAAAAATAGTATAAGTAAACACTCTCCTCCCCGTATTTTGAGCCAGACACCACAATAGCAGACCTGACTGTCATGTACCTGAAATAGCTAACAAAAGAATCATCACAAATCTGCTCAACACAATTCTACTTGAATTTCATATTTCCACAAATGTGATTTAAAAACAAGCAAACACACAACTCAATTCCAATCATGCATTATCAATGATCAAAGTTAGAGAAAAATAGCAAAGGAAGGAGGAAAAAATACTTTTAAAGGGCTAAAATAACACAGCGAATCCTTAGACTATAATCTTTCTGTGTAATGGACGTTAGTGTAAAAATATAAATATCCACAAATGAGAATAAGGAACATTATAACCTGATGAACAAAAAGATAGATGCAGAGGCAGTAAAACACGAAACAGACTGTCAAATTACATCAGGAAGGCTGGGAGTTTTGGGGAGCGGGGAAAAAGATCAACCAAAGGACTTGTATGCATGCATACAAGCACACTAATGGACACAAGACACTGGCGGGGGGTGGGGTGGAATAAGGGCATGCGACAGGGGTTAGGGGAGGCTGGGGAAAGATCAATGGGGAAAAAAAGGAGATATATGTACTACTATATGTAATACTTTAAACAATAAAAATAAAATAAAAGATATTTAAGAAGAGAAAAAAAATAAATAAATATCACAAAGGTTCACCTAAAATTAGGGGATCAATTCACAAATTAATACATAGTAAATGTTAAAAATTAAGTACATAGATCTTACTAAAGCCTCCATTTTTATGCCAGTTTTCTAATAATTCGGAATCTCATCTTCAGTATAGGTTCTTTTAGACTGGCAGGAAATTGGCTAAGCTTGGCAATGTCCTCTGAGGCCTAATAAACATCGTCTCTACTTGCAGGTCTACCAAATTTGTATAAGAAAAGAGAATAAAACATTTATAATGTTAGAAGCTAATGATTCTTAAACCATTCATGACCTATTCTGAGGATTTGGATTCTATAACACAAAACAAATCTATAAATAGATAGGAATACAAAATGTTTTATTTATGATTACCATTCCAAATGCAGAGAGATTAAATGCAAATCTGACACAGTAATATTGAAATGCAAATCTGATTAGTGCTCCCTATGTAACCCTTTCTAATATGTCAAATTAGATTTTTTATTGAAAAAAAAGTACCCTCAAGTTAGCATCCTCCTTATTAAATTCTAAGTAGAAATAAACAGACTTGTTGCATTATCTTTTACTTCGGTGTCCAATAAAACATTATTTCATTTTGCTAACTGAAAGGAATAGTTTTAGATCACAATTAGAGATGAAGAATACACACACACACACACACACACACACACACACACACACTCACACACTAGATGCCCAGTGCACAAAATTTATGCATGGCGGGGGGTGTTCCTCAGCCCGGCCTGCACCCTCTCCAATAGGGGACCCCTAGAGGGATGTCCGATTGCCCTTTGGGATCAGGCCTAAATGGGCAGTCGGACATTCCTCTCACAATCCAGGACTGCTGCCTCCCAACTGCTCACATGCATGCTGTCCTCACCTCCTGCCAGCCTGATCACCTCCGAACTACTCCCCTGCCAGCCTGATTGATGCCTAACTGCTCCCCTGCCAGCCTGATTGCCCCTAACTGCCCTCCCTACAGGCCTGATCACCCTTAACTGCCCTCCCCTGTGAGCCTTGTTCCCCCCACCTTCCTTCCCTACAGGTCCAATCACCCCTAATTTCCCTCCTCTGCCGATCTGGTCACCTCTAACTGTAAATTGGAGTGACAGTGACTTTGCTTATTACTCTTTTATTAGATAGGATATATATGGAGAAGTTTTGTGGGATTTTTTCCGATTTATTTTTCTGTTTTACTCTAAAGCTTCTACCCTGCAGAAAGACCATTAAAGGCAGCTTACTCTGGGGGAAGCGAGGTGGATTGTCATTGACATCTGTCAGTGTGATGTTCACGGTGGTGGTCCCCGATAAGCCTCCCATCTGGCCGCCCATGTCCTTGGCCTGGATCACCACTTGGTATTGCTCCCTGTTTTCTCTGTTCATGTTTGGCAAAGCAGTCCTGATGATACCTTGAAGAAAATATTAAAAAAAAACATCTATTATCGTCACTGAAATCTCAATTATTTGTTGATTAAGCTCACAAAGTGTATGTCCACACTGGTGACTTTTCAAAAGACAAAATACGTTTTTGCTATTAATTTTCGTTGTCTAGGAACTGTAAAAGTGATCCCACGCAGCTATTTTAGAATTTGTGTCACTTTCCTAATTCTTAAAGAATACTATACATACTGGATAATAACCTAAACTCATGTGATGTGAACCCATACATAAAGACAGCTATCTTTACATTAGCTCGCTCACTCATTCAACTGGAGTTTGTAAATCTCTAAGTGTGGCATCATCACTCTGCTGGGAGTATTAATGTCAATGTTTGTTCTTATTTTCACACCTTTTTTTCTCTTTGTAAAGATCAGAAAGACTGTTAAATTAACAAACCATTTCATGGTTCCTGACCTGTTTCAGGCTCCACAGAGAAATACGGCTGCCCTTGGAGTATGCTGTAAATGACTCTGGCGCTGTTTCCATAGGAGGGGTCATCGGCATCTGTAGCTGTGACTTGCACCACAGAAGTACCTGAAGTATCCAAATTCAGCTTAGTTCTGCACAGTACCAGAAGGAGGAGCAAAAGCACTGGTTTTCATGGAAGACTTGAATGATTTTTGGCTTTAATCATGTCCTCTTAAAAGAACATGTGTTGATAATTTACATGAACATCATACCTATAGTTAACTCTGAGTTCAACTACATATTTATGTAGCCAACGAGTTTATTTTTATGCATGCAGTAGATACTGATAGAGTGTACCGGATTTTTAAAAAATGCAGTCACTTTACACATGCCCAGGTTTGATACTTAAATTCATTTTCTCATAATAGATTTGTTTGATGTAAAGGCCATATCTAATCACAAAGGAGTAAGTATGCTCCTTTCCCCCTCTCCACTAATTAACTACAAAAATAATTAACATCTGATCTGGAATACAATTTTATGAATAGATTAAAATTTAAATTTAGAAGCAATCCAAGATGATCCCAAGTTCCATAAACTATTAAAAGCTTCCTCATAAAGTTCAAGATATTTAAAAGGGCTTTATAATAAGGCAATGGGCAAAAGTCCTTGGGACTTAGTGAAGTAAATATTAAATAGTAATCCCAGAACAATGCTTTTGAGAAATTAAGAGTTCGAACTTTGCTTTAACAATGGTTACACATTTTTTCCAATTGTTTTATCAGTTTATATAACTTCTCCAACATCTGAGAAATGAATCTATTTTACTAAATCCAAATATATATCTCCAAAACTGTTTTCATATGTTGAATATTTTTTATAATCCTCTATTCATAAAAAATTAATGTGGTCTGTGTAAAATAATTGGATAATCTCATTAACACCATCATTTATATTGTCAAGATAATCCAGACAAACTCCAGGCAAATGACTAGAGTATATATGCAGAGACTCTTTTAATATATAAATGTACTTATACTTAATGTCAAAATATTACACAGCTATTATCCAAATTTATGTGGAAAAAATTATATTTTCATAGTGTTCTACTAAGTTAAATGGTACTTTCTTGGATTTTTGAGGAAATTATCCACTTATTTGTATTGTAAAGATTTACAAATACAAAAACTCCAGTCCTAAGTGAGGATGTTCTGTATGCATTTTTAGTAGGAGTCCATGGTGATTTTAATTAAGTGGCCATAATATTTTGAGAATTTCTTGATTTCTTAAATACTTTTTGAAAAATACCATAAATGTTTTAAATAAACTTACCTACGACGGACATTTCAGGAACACTAGCTGTATAAATTTCCTCTGGGAACGTGGGCTCGTTGTCATTGATATCATGGATTTTGATCACAAACTCAGACTCTGGTTCTACTGGCCTCAGAGTTCTTCTGTTAATAGCTTGGGCACGTAGAGTATAAAAGGCCTTTTCTTCCCTATCAATTCTCCTTGTGGCATGAATGTCACCTGTTTTTTCATCAATAATAAAAAGAGTACCGGCTCCATCTCCAGATAAAATATATTTGAGCGATCCATCTCCTTTATCTTGGTCTGAATGAAGCTAGGAAGAATGAAAAAAGAGTATATCCATGATAATATCTAAAGGCAAGTAATGTTGAAAGAATTCAAAGAAAGTTTCTTCTATCCCATCACTGAATAATGGGGTAAATTATTTGACTTTTTGAAATGAAAGTTGAGCCCGGCTAGAGTCGCTCCTTGGTTGAGTGTCAACCTAAGAACCAAGAGGTCTCTGGATTGTTTCCTGGTCCGGTCACATGCCTGGGTTAGAGGTGCATATAGCAGTGGGTGAATCTGGCCTTAAGGTGGCAGACCTGGAAAAGAGACCCTCCTTGGACCAAGAAGCAAGCACAGGGATGTTCGAGTAGGGAAAAACAGGTGCCAGGAATCTCAAGTACAGTCTAAAAAGGACATACAGGTTCCAGTTGTAAATATCCCTTTGCTTCCCTGGAATTCTGACCCTGAGGGGAGGGGCTCGCCATGGAAAACATAGAGCGAGGCTTTGTAAAACCCAAGAATTATAAATTTCTCTTTAATTGTACCATCTGATTAATGAACATTTTCTAGGCTAGAATCACAGTTTGATTATTTGCAATAAACAAGTATACTGTCAGAGACCAAATATTGTTCTCACCAAATGGATGTAAACGGGAAGCCAGAAGGTTGGGCAACCTTAACTGCTCTGAAAGGTCAGAGCTGAGTATTCAATGTTTAGTTGAAACTATCTGTTTGTATCATGTTAATTTCTGTTATTTCCTGCCTAAAGGCTAGGGGTGTGTCCCAAAGCCTTAATAAAAGGGAGAAAAATGCCAGAGCAAAATGGCAATCCTTCCCACTAGAGGAAGGCTCCTGCCTGGACCCCCCAATATCGCCAAATTAATGCTTTCTGGTCTCTCATTTCGTTTGCATGCAGCCTCCTTCAGAACCCGAACCCTGAACCAGGAACCCTGAACCACACGGGACGTGGAAAGAGGTTCCCACATATACTTTTTAAAATTTTTATTTTTATTTTTATCAGATAAGAAATAGAAAAACAATGTGTAGATTATCTAAATTTCTATAAAGCATTTATAATAACTTAGGCATCATTGTGAACATGTTTTTTTTAAAATATTCATATAAAATGTAGTAAAAATTCAGAATAGGCACACTGACATGTAGCTTCGAGAATTAAAAATTGGAGATTATGCTTTTCAATCATGCAAAAAATTATAGAAACATATTTACCTAAATAGTTTTGAATTTTGCTCTTTAGATGCCATCTCAATATGCATTTTGTGCTAATTGCATGTGAAAATATTAAACTGATCATTTTTTCTTTAAAATAGAATTTTGCTTCTTTATTTGAAAGTTTTATTAGTGGGAGCTTATAAATGAATGTAACTGTAAAAACATTTTATATGAATATCAAAACTGTTTACCTTAAATAAATAGTTTGAGACACACATATGCCTAATATATTATATTACTAGTATTGTTGGCACTACAAAAGCAAGTCTGCTTTTTGGCTAATAGTTTGCAGTAATTAGCACTTAGCCATCAAATTTAGATCAGACTCCATTTTTTTATTTCTGGAAAATTACTCATTATTATAGGCCTAATGGCTAAACTAAACCCCAAATTGATATATACTTTGGAGGGAAAGATGTCAGGTGACACTTTTTGTGGCACCTTTTACTATTCATAAACAACAAAGCAAGGTTGAGAAGCTCAAGAAACACCTGCTTTTAACTAAAAAAGCTCTTAGAAGTAACTAATGACGGCGTTGTCCAGAGAAACACTTTCCAAAAGTCTAAAGATTAATGCTTTTTAGTAACTGAAATTGCACATAGTTGCTGGGCAACTTTCCAATTACATGGATGTGAAACACTGGGTAATTTTCCAAATGACAGGCATAAGCACTGCATATTTCTTACTCTGTTTGGCTATCAACATAATTCAAGAAAAGATTATTGATATTATCAATTATTTGATCACATAAATTTGCGGTTTGTAGCAGACAGGTATAATGTTTATCATCTAATCTTTCAACAATTTTAATTGAGAAATACTTACTTAGTAAGAATCAGGTAATCAAAATGCATATTGAGATGTCAATCAGTAAGGCAGCAATTCCATATTATTGTGATGGAATATTCAAACACTGTAACGAATAGAAATTCGCAGGACAACCCATACCCTAGCCCATACAAAATAGGGAGCGTTTCCTTAAGAATATAACACCTAAGTTACTTCGTAAAGAATGAGAAGAGGTTTAAACTCGGGAATGTTCTTGCATTTTACACCTCCTGGGAAATGCCAGATGATTATAGAACATAGATTCGGAGTAGAGAGGATAGAAGGCAAGATGAGAATCATTAACACCAGTTCTGCTATTTTATTCAGTTAGTCATGCAAAAAAGTTCCTAGTATTGGTGAGATTTTAATTTTAATAATGCTCCACTTTGGACTATGAATCACAGCAGGATTTTTCTTTCACTTATACTACAGAGAGTGGAAATTAAATTTCCCATCCTGGGAGTTCCTGTTGGATTAGAAAATTGAACCTGTTATTAGGGAATCAAAAAGATGAGGACTGAAAGTTGGACTGTGGTTTTGAGAATCAGAAATAAGGGTATTTCAACCACCTCATAAATAAGAGAAAGAAATTAGACCTGTGAATTTACACCTTTTGGCCTAACGATCTAGACTTAGAACAAAATTCTCTTGCACCATTAGAGCGTACATAATAGGAAAGTGAATTTTCTTTTTTATAAATATATTGTTATTGATTTTAGAAAGGAAGGATGAAGGAGAGAGTGATAGAAACATCAATGACAAGAGAGAATCATTGATTGGCTGCCTCCTGCAGACCCCCCACTGGGAATATAGCCTGCAACCAAGGGCAAATGGCCTAACCAGGAATTTAACCATGACCTCCTGGTTCATAAGCTGCCGTTCAACCACTGAGTCACGCTGGCCAGCTAAAAAGTAAATTTTCTTAAAATGGAAAACAGCTGTCCACTAATACTAAACTAAAGAACCAAAGTAACCATGTTTGGAGGCTTACCATTAGCATATGTTTATCAGAATCTTCTTTAAATATAGTACATATTTGAGAATTGGACAGTAAGGAAGCAACAAATACTATAATAATGCTGAGAGGTGTATTTCCAGACCTCCTATAGGTGAACAGTGGGAAACAAGAACTAACAATAACTTTGATATTGATTATTTCCTAACAGTTAAAGAAAAAGAGCAATGCACAAAGCTTATATATATTTTATTATTTATTTATTTTTTTTACAGAGAGGAAGGGAGAGGGAGAGAAAATTAGAAACATCAATGAGAGAGAAATATCAATTAGCTGCCTCCTGCACACACCCTCCTGGGGATGTGCCGCAAAGTATATGTCCTTTACCAGAATGGAACTTGGGACCCCTGAGTCCGCAGAGAGATGCTCTATCCACTGAGCCAAACCAGTCAGGGCTGCACAAAGTTTTTTATTCACAGTCCCCTGCCTAAGCCCTCCTCTTCTTTTAAAGTTGCTTTTTATTTCTTTAATTACTTCTTCCCTGTTATTGTCTCTCTTCCTCACGTGGGTTTATTTCACATGTAAACTCATTTATTAAGTAATATCAGATGAATGTTAATATTAAAAACTGTAGCTTTTTATATTTGAACTAGAGGCCGAGTGCACGAGATTCATGCACTGTTGGTCAGGGTCCCTCAGCCTGGCCTGCACCCTCTCACAGTCCGGGACCCCTTAGGGGATGTCCGCCTGCTGGCTTAGGCCTGATCCTCCCCTGGGGATCGGGCCTAATTTTGCAATCAGACATCCCTCTTGCAGTCCAGGGCTCTTGCAGTCCAGGAAACCTTGCTCCTTACTGCTCACCTGCAGCAGAGGCAATGGAGGCTCCTGCCTCTGCCACTGTGCTCACCAGCTATAAGGCTGGCTTCTGGCTGAGCAGTACTCCAAAGGGAACTCTTGCATTGATCATCTGCCCCCTGGTGGTCAGTTCATGTCATAGAGACTGGTCACTCTGCCATTCAGTCAATTTGCCTATTGGCCTTTTTTATATAGGATGTTAGTTATCAATACTTGGATTTATTAAACATTTAACTAAATAAAATCAGTTTCTATTACTGAGAGGTGGGATTATGGATTATGTGTCAAATATCTTACAGTATCTCCTTTGAAATAACTTTTATATTGATTTGACCTTGTGCTGTTTTATTATGTGAGACTTTAAGTTTTCTTTAAATGGAGAAAAAATGTCAGATTATTTAGGCTTCAGTTCCTCAGTAACACCTGTTCTTTGGTGTGAAACATTTGTACCACAAATCTTTAAGAAGAATTTTATGTTAATGCTGACCTTTTCTTTCCTTGGGGAAAACCTATTAAAAATTCACAACCTGCTATGTTCCTTGTAAATTCACAAGCAGATAAAGGACATGGCAAGATACATGACAATTAATGAAAATAGAACAACTGGTGCTGGGCTGCACATTTAAAAGTCATTTTCCTGATTTAACTTTTTTATTTAGATGTGGTTAATTATAACTCACTGCTTATACTGAGCAGTTTCATAATTAAAGCTGAACAATCCATTGGATTTAAAGGCATATTTTAAGTGCAGATAATTTAATGAAATCTGGTCATTTGAAATGTGGCATGCTTCTGATAATTTTACATTTCATGCATAACATTTACCTTAAGATAATTTATCTGCAATTTTGTAAGGTAAAAGTGGTCTTGTGGCAATATATAGCTTAAGGCTGTCTTTATTTTGTTTTTTTACTAGAGGCCCGATGCATAAAATTCGTGCATGGGTAGGGTCCCTCAGCCTGGCCAGCAGTCAGGACTGATCAGGTTCCCCACCTCCCTGCCACCTTCTTCCCCTAATCCCTCTGCACCGCTGGTCAATGGCCATGATCCACGCTGACCCCTGGTGGTCAGCATACATCATAGTGAGTGAGCAAACTCCCATTCTCCCAAACTCCTGAGGGGACACTTTGCATATTACCATATATATATATATATATATATATATATATATATATATATACTGAAAGAAGAAACTAAGATCCAATCGATTGTTTTATCTCACAGAATTAAAGTAAGATTACATTTCAGGATAGGTACTATGTTGGTAGAAACTTTACCTCTTAGTATCAGTTCACTTTTATTTTTCAGTTCCTCACGTTAAATGAGAAACTATGATGATATATTTATGAAGTACAGGAAAATTATGTAATTTGTTACCAAAAGGATAATCTATAAAAAATGTGATATTTTCACTCTTCATTTAAAGAAATATGAAGAACAAGTTTTAAAAAGTGAATAAATCACTCTCAATTCTGTCTGTAATATTTTGTTACTAGTGCAGAAAAACTTGTATTGTGTGAGATGCTTTCTCACTTACAAATATGGATGCCTTTTGGATATTGGTAATTGTTGGTATTTGGGTATATTTAAAAAATGGGTGGACCTGCAGATTACTATGCTAAGTGAAATAAGCCAGTCAGAGAAAGAGAAACATTATCTGATCTGACTTATATGTGGAATCTAATGAACAAAATAAACTGACAAAATTGAAACAGGCATTGATTAGAGGGAGGGGACAGGGAAGGACGGGATAAAAGAAGCTGACATGATTGGTCAAAGAACATATATGAAAAGCCCTTGGGGACAGACAACAGTGTGGTGATGGCCAGAGGGAAGGGGGGCGGATGTTGGGTGGAGGTGGGCAAAGAGTAGGAAAATGAGAACATCTGTAATAGTGTCAACACTAATAATAGTAAAATGAGAAAAACTTAGAAATGTTTGAATTGTAATAGTAGTAACATTACACTGCGATTAAATGGTTGGGCTAGCTCTTTGAAGGATAAATTTTGAAGAATGCATCAGAATGACTCTAACATTCATTCTCCAATTTAACAACTTTCTATTTTTGTATGTGTTCATTAGCTTTAAAAAGTCTAGAAATTGTTAAATAGATTTGCTAATGCATGGTTATAATTTTATGCCTGCTGTTCTTCCAAATAGCCAATAAATTCTATATTTGTTTTCTTTTGAAAAATCCAGATTGTGGCAAATATGCTATGCTATTCTGGTAGCATCCTCATTAGCATTTTGCTCTTTCTGCTCTAGTGAGTAAGATAATATCAGATGTGAAAGAAGGAATTCAATGAAATAACTTTAAATTTACAACCAATGGTCCCTAGGCCTAGCCTGTGATCAGGACCATCTTCTCTGGCTGCTGGCAGCCAGCCCTGCAAAATAAATAACTAAGTATGTTTATATACTCTCAGAAAACAACTCCAAGACCCAGTGGACTCCTGAAACAGAGAGGAATTGGCCACAAAGTTAAGAGGAGAAACAGTCCAGAGATGGAAGATGTTGACGGCGCCTTGCCATGCGAGCAGTCAGCAGCTGTGCATCGCTACAGGTTGCCTAGGACCAAACCAGAGAGGGTGGGACCTGCATTGCCACCATTTGTCCACCATCCAGATACCATTACTGATGTGTACACATAAGGAACTGCTTGACATTGAAACTGGGACTCAGAACTGTTGGACATTGAAATTGGGACTCAAATATTTTTTTGTTCTTATAAGTTTATTTTTAGCCTGTGGAGGCAATATGTTTTTAAAGAAAAGAATAAGGGAGGAGGTGGGGGGGTGGTGAATCAGATCAGATCCGGAGGCAAAGAAGCAGTGAACAGACTGTCATACTACAGCAGGAAGGCAGGGGAGGTTGGGGGAGGAGGAGGGGAGCTGTAAGAGATCAATGAAGGACTTGTATGCATGTATGTAAGCATAACCAATGGATACAAGACACTGGGGGAGGGAGGGGCAGGTGAGGGCATGTACTAGGGGGTAGGGAAGGCCAGGGGGAGGTCAATAAGGGGGAAGAAAAAGGAGACATATGTACTATTATTTGTACTACTTTAAACAATAAAAATATCAAAAAAATAAAAATGAAATTAAAAAAATAAAAAAGTAAGTAAATAAATAAATAAATTTACAACCAATAAGACATTTTAGAGAAGACAGCCTAGTATCAGGGAAGCAGCTGAAAACATGATAAAGCCTATCAACACAGTCCAGTCAGGAACTGGGCCTAGGGGGAAAAGGGAAAAAAAGGTGGGAAATCTTGAAATGGAGTATATGAAACTTACAGAGAAGACATTATTTTAATATTGATAATATAGAAAAATATAAATGAAGTTTTATGAACCCGAATAAAACCATTAGTTTCCATCAAAAATAGAATTGAGAAATAAAGCTTAACAAGAGAATGGGTTGTAAAAATATTTATGTTCATTTTAAAATAACCCACCTATATAATTTCTTATTTTTATTTTTAACTTTATTTTTATTTTTGACAATGTTATAGATGCCTCCATTTTCCTCTCCTTGCCCACCTCTACCCAGTCCCTATCCTCCTTCCCTCTGGCCAACAACAACTATATCATTTAGATTGATACTTTCCCAAACACTTTCTTTCTGGGGCCAGAGGATGAAACAATGGATGGACAATGAGGTCTACATGGCTTGGTGTCTGGCATAGAAAACAAGTGATTTATTTTCCACATTTGAGAGGGTTCTCTAAAGATCTCCTCCAAAAAAAAAAAAAAAAAAAATCAACAACAAACCCTAGTGAGGTCTGGGTTTAATAATTTGCGATTCCTTCTCCCATCTGGTCTCCTAAGAGCGCAACCACTTGAAAATTGGCCTTGTTTTCATGGGCCACTCTGACTGGTGAGTCCGATCTGGGATGGCCCTAAAGTACTGGGGGCGCCCCTTGAAGACATTAGGGATTACTCAAGACCCTATAACAGGTCAGATTTATTTTCCTTGTCTATATTTTCAAGAAATCTCCTGCTAAACTACTGCTGACGTGCACCTTGAAGTGTCTTAAGAAGGGTACATTTCTTTGCTAGTACTGTAAAGATACCAATATTATATTGAAGACAATTATTTAAGTTTTGCATAGACATATATTTTATAGGACACTATCTGCCTCAAGACCTTAAATGCCATGTATAATATACAGTAGAAACATTCTTTCTACTAACTGATTTATCCTTTCTAGAGAGAGTTATTGGAAAATATTTTAGAGAAGGTTGATATACTTGTAGAAGCATGGCATCTTCCTTCTTACAGTTTTGAAAATTACTTAACTTTTAAAAAAAAACCTTGAGGTGTGCAAATGACATTGAACATTTTATACCTATTTCCCCTCACAACTTCAAGGAGTCTTCTTAAGCATCTTGGATTTAAAATATAGGAATATATCCATAAATACATGTCTAAATATATAAGTAAATGCAAAATATTTAAAACCAAGGGATTTATTTTGATTAATAAGATAAAAGAAATTAGATTAAAAAATAACAAATAATCATCCCTTTCCTCTGGGTTACAGTGGCAGCTGAGAATCTTTCCTCCTTCCTTTTTGCCTTTAAGGCACAGTGATAGAAATATAAGAGGAGAGAGGGCTAGAGATAGGTATTTGTTGAAGGAGATTACTTAAATAAGTATTTCTTGAACTCGACTGAACTAAGATAAACTAAAGTGAAGAGAATGTGGTATTTTAGAACTTAGATGTTTTAAAGATTTTTGCTACAGAGGCAAAATCTCTTGGGTTTCCCAGGCTTGTAAAGGTGCTTTTATCTTGAAAGCTATAGTGTAACAAGTACCTAATTGGATGTTCAAAGGAGAAGGACCAGGCAGCCACATGTTCTTTCTAAGGGTTATGATGAAGGAGGAGAAAAATTAAAAGGAGTTTGAGACTTTACATTTACTGTTATTTTTAAGGCACTGAATGAAATGACAATCTAAAAAGGATTAGGAACCACTACCCTAGAAAAATGTGCATGTTTGTGTGTCTGTGTGTTAAATGCAATGTTTATGTCATATCAAGGGGTTCAATTATGCTCTGAAATACAGCCATAGTCCAGTAAATTAAAAAAACAATCCTTAGTCTAGTCAGACTTTCTATGTTTTACGGTCTGGTCAGAAATAAATGACTAAATAAATCAAGTAAATGTCCTAGATAAGAAAGGCGAGTGTGGAGATTGTTACCCTGGCTGGTTTGGCTTGGTGTATAGAATGTCAGCCTGAGGACGGCATGGTCTCCTGTTCAATTCTGATCAAGGACACATGCTCAGGTTGCGGGTTCAATCCGCACGAGGGGGCATGCTAAAGGCAGCCAATCAACAATTCTCTCTCATCATTGATGCTTCTATCTCTCCCTTCCTCTCTGAAATAAATAAAAATCTATTAACCATAATGGAGAATTTCATTTGACTGATACATTCATCACTTCATCAAATTATAAAACCTAGTCCACAAATTTACCAGAAAATATCATGTATCCTTCCACATTAAGTTGATGTACCCACCCTATAAATTCTTACTCTTCTATCAAATTCCTATTTACGCCTTGTATCCTATATGAAGCCCATTTCCAAACTCTTTTGAAAGGTGAACTTAACCTCTCTTCCCTTCCTACTTTGTGTCTAAAAACATAGAATTCTAATTTGTGTGTTTGTGTGAATATGAATATATGTACCTAGTTTTATAACACCCATACAAATTTTGAACTATTATTTTTCTATCTTTATGGAGCTACAAATATATTTATTTTGAGGATAATAAATATTCTATCCTTTTGGACTCTGAACATTTTTACAGTACACACGCAGAATTAATTACTTATTTGTATGAGGGATGGACATAAAAAGGTCAAATGCCACAGACATAAGAATATAAAAATAGTTCATTTTGTGCTACTTATTTGAAAAGGCTGAACATTCTGGATGGCTGGAATAAAATTGAATTAGAAGTCCATAATAAAAAGTGGGGATTGGTCACTCTATAAGTATAAATGTACATAAAAAAATCATTCTTCATATTGAAAAAGACTTGGCTACAAGTTAGATAGAGATTTCAGTTAACTTTGAGACTGAATCCGTGACATATGATATCTACATGAATTACTGGGATGCAAATTTAATTTTTTTAGTAGTAGCCAGGGATAGAAATGTGAACCTAAATTTGTCTCTGAAACTATATGACAAGTCATTATAGACACCTTTGTTTTATCATCCTGTACAATAAAGATGTAATAATGACCAACCATGTAATGACCAGATCACAGATCAGCAGGAGGGTGGGGAAGCGAGCTACAAGCAGGGGGCAGGGCAGCAAGCTATGAGGGAAAGGGGGCAGGAGGGGGATAAAGGGAACTACAGGAGGGTAGCATCGAGCTACTGGCACACGATTCATGTGCAGGGCTACTAGGAGTTAATAATAGCAGGACAACATTCCCACCAACAAAATATAGAACAGACAAATAGATTACCAAAATCAAACACACAGACAAACAAACAAACAAAAAAACCCACATATTGCCAAGGACAAATCAGTATGCAAACCACGAGAATGGAATGGACTAAAGCCTGTGAGGAGAGAATTGTATAAAGGAGAACTGTGGGTTGAGAGCTGTTTTTTTTTTATGTTTTTCCCAGGGAAATTTGCCTTTCTGGGCCTGGACTTGGATTTCATGATCGGTGATTGTCCCAAGAAGAAAATAACTTGTGGCATAAGAAGAAACTGGGGTAGGCGGAGGTAGGCAAAGGGCGGGAGAAAAGAGCTCACCTGCAATTTTGTCAATAGGTTTTCTATTAGAAGCGTATTAGGCCTTCTGGATTTACCCTTGACTGTTTTATTCATATCCACCTCTTTTAACATTGGCTTTGACTATTTTATCATGTGAAACAAAATACCTGTTTCAAATGATTCTTTTTATGAAAATGTCCTACATTTTTCCACTTCCTTAGAAATTTTAATTTAATTATTCTAAAGTTCTTTACTCCCTGTGACTTATTTCTTGTTACTCCAGAGAGGGATGCTCTATTTATTTAATGAGGTTCTTCTTTTTTCGTGCTGTGGGATTTTCTAAAATGTTAGTGACATTTTGCAATTCTTCTACTTTCCCGTAAAAGGTTCATTAGAGCCCTAAGTGGCTTTTCTCCTTCCTTACAAGCCTGACCAATAAGTGACTCCAAGGACTGCATGCTTTTCGAATAGGACTGTCAAGCAGACCCTAAGTAGTGCATTATGGCAGCTGCTACGGTGGGCTTGCTACACTTCCATAGATTTGGCCATTAAAGATACAATGTACACAAAGAGATTGAGATGGTTTACTAGGCTCAGCAAAGATATCCAAGCTTCAGGTTCATATCAAAAATAGAATATGCGTATTGTCATCAGGAACTTCAAAATAAGTTGCACACATGGGAAATGGGAAGGTAATGGATCATCCCATGTCCACTAGAATGCAGACACTGGTATTAGTAATTCTCCATTTGAGAGCCATAATCTTTTCCAGGAAGATATGGGATTGAATATTTTGCCTGTGATATTAATAGAGATGTACGTGGGGAGGTTGGTAAGAGAAGCCAATCTACACAGCTAATTGTGGAGGAGAAATGGAACAAAATAATCAATGAGTCCAAAATAAAGTTGAAATGAATACTAACGTTCATCTCAGCTTTCTCCTATACTACTCTCATTCTCTATTTCAGTTCTGGTGGCTGGTGTATACATCACAGCAACCCATTCCACTTTAGGTTGCCCATAAAATCTTCATAACTTTTGTTTATCTGAATTCATTTGTTCACAAAAAATATTTTATTTATATGTCTTCTGACCTATTGGAAATGATTTTAAATTTAATTTTAAATCTCAAGATTTTTCACATTTCTTTTTAAATACCATAACTCTAAACTATATTTAAAGTTACTATTTTTAAGTTTTCCTAGGCCACCTCATTTCCTTTGTCTAAATTCTATGAAAAAATATTGCTGTGGATAACTGGTGGAGACATGACAAGGGAGACAGATGGTTTTCAGTGTTGTTAGTACTATATTCTACAATTTGAAAACATATAAAAGTGGGGTTATTAACATCAATTCCTGTAGAGATACTTCCTATTTACCACTGTTATCACCCTGACAAATTCCTAAATTGTCATTTTCTGGAGTTTTCTGCATTGTTTGTACTTTGACTTAATTGCTAAGTACCAAAGGCTTGATATATTTATTCTCTTTTAATCCCTTAAAATTATTCTCATTGTCCTTTTTTCTCATTTTCAAATTATATCCATTCTGTTTTTTTTTAATAAAGTAAAATCAATTGCTAGTTGAAAAAAAAAATAGTTCAATATATTTCCATATAATTTCATGCTTAATTTCATTCATGATCCTCTTCACATAAAAATAAAGACAACACACCATTAAAATTCAATAGCTTAATTTCATTTTTGAGCTAAGTTGTTTCTTGCTTTCTTTAGTCATTAGTCAAGGGAGAAGAAAATGAGATGAATTTCCATTCAGTTACAAAAAGAAAAAAAATGAGGTTGTCAGTAACTTTCTCTGTCTATAAGAATAAATAACTACTTCAGCTTCTGCAGCCACTGATGATATTCCAACTAAACCCTCCCTGTTGAATTTAACAATTATTAAAATGTGCTATAATCCCTAAACAAAACGAGATGAGTAAAATGGACTGAAGCTACAACTAATGATACATATCACTTTTCTCAGGCAAAAATTGAATTTAATTGTTAACTCCTTTGAGAAAGCATTACAGAAATTGTATATATTTGCTTAAAACTTCTAACCAATCCCCAAATTCAAGGTTTTTTAGAAAGGTACAACATATAAAAGTAAATTAACTTGAACCTATAATAATTTTATGTGATATTACACAAAACAAGCATAGAAAAAAGAAAAAGACAATGTGTTGTTTTTTTTTTTAATAGAAAGTAATAAAGTGTGTTATACACCAAATATCACTTAAGTGAAGAAAACCTGTAAGACTATCAGAAAGTAATGTTGAAAATTACTTAAGATTTGGGGCAAAGTTCTGTAATTGAAGTTGTTTTATACAAAGCTCTTACATTTTATCATTTCTGAAGATTTGGCTATACAGAAATCTACATAATAAAAGAGTAATATGCAAACTGACCATCACTCCAACACAGAAGATGGCTGCCCCCATGTGGTCAAAGATGGCTGCTCCCATGTGGACACAAGATGGCCACCACAAGATAGCCAGTAGGAGGGCAGTTGGGAGAGATCAGGCCTGCAAGGGAGGGCAGTTGTGAGTGATCAGGTCAGCAGGGGAGGGCACTTAGGGGTGACTGGGCTGGCAAAAGAAGGAAGTTGGGGGTGACTGTGCCTGCAAGGAAGGGCAGTTGGTGGGGACCCAGGCCTGCAGGGGAGGGTAGTTAGGGGTGACCAGGCCTGCAGAGAGGGCAGTTAGGGTCAAACAGGCTGGCAAGAGAGCAGTTAGACATCAATCAGGCTGGCTGGGGAGCGGTTAGGGGGTGATCAAGCTGGCAGACAGAAGTGGTTAGGGACAATCAGAGTGGCAGGCAGGCTAGCAGTTAGGAGCCAGCAGTCCTGGATTGTGATAGGTCCCATTTTGAAGAGGGTGCAAGCTATGCTGAGGGACACATACCCCTGTGCACAAATTTGATGCTCCAGGCCTCTAGGTACATAAATAAATTACATCACTAAATCTGTTTAGCTGTTCATTATTATAAGTTAGTATTTGGATTCTGAATTTTACAGAACATTTAGAATTTCAAATATTTCAATAAACTATTATTATCTATATTTTATAGGTCAGATTTCAGTTAGTAATCAGCTTTGAGCCAGAGATGAAAGAAATGTATAGTATACTTTCCATGTTTTAAAGTATGACTTTTTAATATTTTGGTATTTTCATGTCATTGTTTTCTTATCTCGAAATTTGTGAACATCTGACTATTTATCTTTTGCTTTTAATCTAACATTTTTTTAGATGATTTCACTTAGGTAATACAAGCTCCCAGCTGCTTAGCCTTTAAAAAGCAGATGTTCTTACTTTCGGTTGATTACATTAAAAATAAGGTAATGATGTTTCATTTGGAAATATTTTTAATTCTATGTGTGTTATGTAAGTGTGTATGTGTGTGTGTGTGTGTGTGTGTGTGTGTGTGTGTGTTTCAATATTCTGTGCATTTTTATTGGCTTACATGTTTTGGAATAAGAAACAGGCCAGTAGGAAAATATGTTGAGAAAGAAGTTGAACCACCAACATAGAACATACTCAACATGTAATTACTATCTATGTGTCCACTTCCATTTCTGAGTGTTTCCTTTAGATTGTTCTTTGCATTTATATAACTAACACTGCATTGAAATAAATGAGCTTTTTGTTAGAAGCTATTGTGTTTTACTATTGATAATGCTGTGCATTTAGATGGGTCTTGAAAAGAGTTTTAAAACTTTGCACATTCATCATCTACTTTTGATTTCCACAATTACAACATGCATGAGTAGATACCATTATTGCCTTTAAAAATATGGAAACTAAGACTGATAGATTAGGTCATAGTTTTAAAGAATTTGGCTGCCAAGCTGAAACTTTAGGGTTCTGTATAAACGATTGTCAGCATCTTAAGAGTAAAGGAATTTCAAGTTGACAAGTATTGCTGATAGATTTATGCATTCAATAAGAGTACTATAAAGAAAAGTTGTGCTTTCTCTGTGATGTTTTACATCTATTTACTAATATGCTAGAATACTATCCTATCTAATCAATAGGGAATATGCTAATTGACCATCACACCCTCACATAGATGGCAGAATCCACAGCCAATAAAGAGGGAATATGCTAATTGACTGTCACACCCTCAAATATGGCAGCGCCCACAGCCACAAGATGGCAGCACTCAGTTCCCTCAGCCCCACCAGGACAGCAAGAGAGCAGCACAGTGGGGCCTGCCCCCACATGTGTCTGGCTGCTCCTTTTGCCTGCCTCTGGAGACCCCCAGTCCCCTCAGCTCCCCAGCCACCCAGGGTCAGCCTGAGGCACAGGCAAGCCTTGGGTGGTGGGTTCTGAGCCACCCAAGGCTGCCCAAGGCTCAGGTAACCAGGGCTGGCCAAGGCTTGTGCTGCCAGCAGTGGCAGTAGCAGAGGTGTGATGGGGGCATTGCTTTCCCCAGATCACCAGGTCACCTTCCATCCCTAAGGACTCCAGAAATGTGAGGTAGGGCAGGCCAGGCTGAGGGAACCCCCTCCAGTGCATGAATTTTCATACACCAGGTCTCTAGTAATAAAATAATCCAAGTTTCCTGATAATATAGTACTAAGTTTAAATTCTAGCTGTACAATAGTTATGTAACTCAATATAATAGCTAGCTTCTCTAAGTTTCAGTTTCCTTTTGGTAAAGTAGGAATATCATTCTTTGTATTGCAATATTATTGTGTAAATTAAAACATCTATGGTGCCTAGCAATAACTGGCATACACTATGCCCTCAACTAATATTACGTTTATTACTTAACATTTAAAAGGGTTATATATATTCTACTTTTATTTAGTGCTAATATTATGCTTACATATATTAGTAGTAAAAATAATATAAATGACATAATATTTATGGAATTTGAAAATAGACATCTCAAGGGATTAACATAAATTTCTTACTATACATATATTACTTCAGAAATATGTGCTTGGTACAGATTTGCATTTGATCAAAATGGATCACACACCTAAATGTAAAATGCAAAACTAAAATCTCATGGAAGATAGCATAGGAAAAAGCCTAGAGTAAACCTTGGGTATGAAAATTGCATTTTAGGCACAAAATCACAGGCATAATCCAAGAAAGAAAGAATTGATAAACTAGATTTCATTAAAAGCAAAATTCCCTGCTTTGCCAAAGACAATAGAAAGAGGATGAGAAGATAGAACAGAGAAGAAACAAAATATTTATAAAGGGAATGACAGAGAACTGATACCCAAAATGTACCAAGAACTCTTAAAAATAAGAAGACCTTAGAGAGTGATTCTCAACCTGTGGGTTGCGACCCCTTTGGCGGTCGAACGACCCTTTAACAGGGGTCGCCTAAGACCATCAGAAAACACATTTCCCATGGTCTTAGGAACCAACAGACAGCTCCTCGGTGTAGCAAAGTGTAGCAATGTAGTTTACTGTTGTCATATGAAGACTGTTACCCATGCTATATCATGATTCAAGACAAAAATTTCATTTATTTATAATCAGAAATAAATATTTCACAATATATAATTACATATTGTTTTTGTGATTAATCACTATGCTTTAATTATGTTCAATGAGTAACAATGAAAATACATCCTGCATATCAGATATTTACATTACAGTTCATAACAGTAGCAAGATTACAGTTATGAAGTGGCAATGAAAATAATTTTATGGTTGGGGGTCACAACAATGTGAGCAACTGTATTAAAGGGTCACGGCATTAGAAAGGTTGAGAACCACTGCCTTAAGATATAACTTGACAAGTAAAATACATAAAAGGTAAATAAGGACATGAAGAGACCCTCTACATCATTTGTCATCAGGAAAATTCAAATTAAAATAACCATGAGTTACCACCACACACCTATTCAAATGCCCCAAATCCTGCTGGCAAAAATGTGGAACAATAAGAACTCTCATTCATTGCTATTGGGAATGCAAATAGTGCAGTCACTTGCAAGGCAGTTTGGAGGTTTCTTACAAAACTAAACATACTTTTACCAATACTGCTCCTTGGAATTTACCCAAAGGAGTTGAAAGCACTTGTGTCCACACGGTAACCTACACTTGGGTGTTCATAATAGCTGTATTACAGAGGTAGGCAAATGAGTTTTATAGGTATGTATAGGTGAAACAGTTTTTTTCTTATATTATTGTTTATTAATTACTGTACTATTTATTTGTCTTACAATTGTAAAGTTATTTTTTCCCACCCCTATATAATTGTTAAAGCTTGGAAGGAACTCAGATGTTTTTCCATCAATGAATGTATAAATAAAATGGTGCACTCGGACAATAAAATATTTTTTTTGCTAAGAAAAATGAACCAGGAAACCATGACATAGTCTTAAATACCTATTACTAAGTGAAAGAAGCTGATCTGAAAAAGGCTACATACATAATATTAGATTTTAACTATGTAACAACACTCTGGGAAAGGCAAAACTATTGGGAAAAGTGAAAAGACCGTGATTGGCAGGGAGTGGGGGTTAGAGGGAAGAGATTGATGGGTGGACCACAGAGGATTTAGGTCAGTAAAAATACTCTGAAAGATAAAATAATGATGGGTACCTACCAGCACTCCCCCCCCTTTTTTTAAACTATAGACTATACTATATCAATGTTAACCCTAATGTAAGCATGGACTCTGGGTGATTATAATGTGTGAATGTAGGTTCATGAGTTCTAACAGTTTTAACCATGTTATTCAGTGGTGTTGATAATATACATGTCCCGGAGTAGGGACTATGCAGAAAATATCTTTCACCTTTCCTTCAATATTACTGTGAAACTAAAACTGCTTTAAAAAATAAAGTCTCAAATCACAAGTAAATAAATAAGCAATAAATAATTCTATGAGAAAATTATGAAGATAAAGTTTAGCGGAAAGAGAAAGAAGACAATGCTGTATGTACTTCCAGCAGTGTCACAGAGAGTTTACCCTGAATTTAATTTAAGGTTAATTGGTGACCACATTCAAACAGTCCATCAGTACTAACCTTAGTGAATTCTTCCTTTCCTTTATCTCAGTCGGTGCAATTTATATTATAAAGAAGCCAAGGGACAAGGACTAGAGTAATTAAAAAAAACGAGGATTCACAACTTTGGGAAGGCCAGGGTCATGTATCTGTTCCTAATGTGTACCATGTAGAGGGATTTAAAATACACCAACCAAAATAAACAAGCAAAATGTTGGGCTCTTATTGTTGACCAATTGAATCAAAGTCTTTCTGACTAGGTTGTTTGTTATTTTGTTTCTAATTTGGTAGAGCATATAATGAAATACTGTGTAACAGTTAAATTCAACACTATAGTATAGAAATAATATAAATCTTCAAAATGCATATGGTACTAATAAGAAAAAAAAAGATGGATGGAATTACTTTAGTAAAGTAACATTCATGAAAATTTAAGTATATATAATTATACTAAAGGCCCAGTGCACGAAATTCATGCATGGGTGGGGAGATCCCTCAGCCCGGACTGCACCCTCTCCAATCTGGGACCCCTCATAGGATGTCCGAGTGTCCCTCGCAATCCAGGACCTCTGGCTCCTAACCGCTCACCTGCCTGCCTGATCACCCCTAACCATCTCTGCCTTGCCCTGCACCCGGGACCCAGGATTCCCTCCCTCTGGCTGGCCGTAGGCACCCAGGACTCAGGCCAGCTCCAGCTGGGCCAAAGCTGAGGCACCCAGGACGATAGGGTGGGTAGCTTGCCTTCTCCCAGGCTACAGGGGCAGGTGCAGCCGCTGGTGGCCAGGACTGCAGGGCAGGCAACTTATCCCTCTCCCAGGCCACAGTCTGGCTGGTCTCCATTCCTTTCTCATGAGCTCATTTGTGCCTGGCTGGTTCCCATTCCTCTCTCGAGCTCATTTGTGCCTGGCTGGTCCCCATTCCTCTCTCCACAGTGTTAAATGTCCCAGCCATTATGGCATAAGGGTGTGGCAACCATTTGCATATTAGCTCTTTATTATATAGGATAAATATTCAAAACTCTATGAGAAAACATACTTTATGTAAATTTTACCTCAATCATTTAAACATACTTTTCTTGAAGAGATTTATAGAGAAAGGTTAAATAAATAAAGTGAAATCTTCCTTTATTTTCTGACTGTAGTGCTCTTTTTGTTTATCTTTTTATTTTATTAGCTATGTCAGTATAGAAATACTAAATGTAAAGAATGTAAAAAGTGTTGCAAATTTAATCTCATCTGCTGCTCTGTTTTTAGGTATGTTGAAACCAAAAACCCAAGGGATTAAATGATTTGCTTGTAATCATACTGATGATTATGGCAGATCATGGGATTCAACACATCTCATAATATACTGTTCAATGAGAAATATCTACAAGACTTTTAGTCATAATTGGTTATTTTTTTTTATTTTTGTTATAAACTATTAAAAAAAACATTATTTGCTACTTATTCTATACTAGAGGCCTGTAGCACAAAATTCATGCACAGATAGGTTCCCTAGCCTGGCTGGTGATCAGGGCCAATTGAGGCCTTCTGGCTGCCAGCCAGGGCCTCCCTTCCTCTGTCAGTGATTGAACTTCCACAGGGAGATTTTGTATATTAGCCTTTTATATATATATATA